>BQNB010056203.1:0-38763 GCA_026074375.1 Tanacetum coccineum | reverse complement strand
GCTTGTATAGGTTGTAGAAAATTTGATATAGATTGTGTATTAAGGGGTGTTTGAGCCGTAGGCTTAAAGGAGAGCCAAATGAGAGTTTTTGATCTTTTTCACTAAGTGTTTTGCTATCTATGAGTTATCTCTCTTGAACACTTGTATATATAAGAGCTAGGATGGTCAAAAAGAATGCAATAGTGGTCAAGAACATGTTTCATGGTCTTAAGGAAGACTATGGTCAAATTAGGACAAGGTATGGCTAGTTTTAATGGTGTAGAAAATGTACAAAGACCAATCTTGACCAATTTGATATTTCTTATATATCTTTGTATAAGTTGCCATAAATTCGGCATATGCATGATATATATGATATATTTTTGTAACTTTTATGTATTGGGTATAAAAGTAGGTATTTGTTGAAGCGTAGAAAAGTTTTGGTGGTTTCGGGTATGCCTAAATGCAATTTATCGCGAAACGTATACACTTTACGTATCCGATAAAAATAAAATGAACAAGGATCATAATTATTCTCAAAATAATTATTTAATACTTGATTGATGTAAACGCTTAATTGTTTGATGCCCGTTTACATTGAACGCTAATTTTTAGCTTACGCGATTTTACTTAATACATAAAATTACAAGAAAACGCGTACAATACAAAAGGTACATTGTGGATTTATCGACGTCGTCAATGACTTGAAAACACAGGGTGTTATATGAGAGATGTTACATACACGAAGATCTGTGCAAATACTGATGTGGTGTGCTTACAGTTTATAGACATCATGTTTTAAAGAAGTGACGTGCCATTCTTTAAGTTGTGAATCTATGCATAGCGTAAACAGTTCGGTGCGACATTCGTGTATAAGTAGTAGTGAGAATGTGCATTAAGATTAAATTTGGTCCCGCTTTAGTTTGTTTGATATATTAAATTATGCATAATTTTGTTTGATTTATATTGTAGCTGCGAGCGAAAGTGGTTGCGCATGTTCTGCCCGTTAGGTCATTAGGTTGTGGTTGGGGTAAAGAAAATGGTAGGATTATTTTTGTTAGTCCTTTTTCTGTTTCCTAAATTACTATATATATTGCAACATAAATGGCAACAAGCAGCACTGTTGAAGTGAAGCCAGGCGATGCCAGCAATATGATAGTATCTAGTGTGCCTATTACTAGTATCGATGATCTGAACACCGCTTCTAGGAACAAGATAACCGAAGTCAAGATGTACCGCAAATGGGCGTCGACGAGTGTTTTGGACCCTACACTGATAGGGTTTTGCTGCACCTTAATTGACAGAGAGCTACATCATTCAGCCTTAATTAAATAATAATTGACGGTTTTTGATCGGTTACACAGGAACATGTTATTTAGGACATACCATTTTTAACATAGGGTGGTTCTATACAAGCGAACATGGATATCCACGATTTGAGTTATTTTGATGTGAAGCTAGAAAAATGAGGCTTACAGGATTTCAAACTTTGGTTATGAGGCGACAAAAAAGTTTCGACAAACTGTGGACAATCGTATATCGCTTGTCTTTGGAAGGTTCACACTATTCGACAATATATCGAATAATAGATTCTCGAACCATTATTTCAAGTTTGAGGCATACAATGAACTCAATGTAAGAATGGTCAAACTTTGTGTGTCCATTCTGTAAATCATAGATTACAATTTATAGGGGTACAAGGATAAATAGATAGACACCAATCAATGGATAAATGGATAGACACTAATCAATGACTAGATGATTACTAATTGATTGACTAATCAAAATGACAACTAATTATTGATTGGATGTTGTTAATCTGCCATGCTAACACTCCCCCGCAGTTTGAACGGGAGGCTTTCCGACGGACAAACTGGAACATAAGTTGAAAGCCTCTTCTTCTTCTATCATCTTCTTCGTTGTTTGTTGAGACGGAAAACTACTTGCATTCGCCGGCATAGTTGTTATTCCCGAGACGACTTTTGTTGGTGTCGAATCTAGGGTTCTTATTCCCGAGACGACTTTTGTTGGTGTCGAATCTAGGGTTCTTATTCCCGAGACGACTTTTGTTGGTGTCGAATCTAGGGTTCTTATTCCCGAGACGACTGTTTGGGATACTTTGGTTTATCCTTCGGATACTTTGGTTATCCGTAAACAAAAATTAGAATAGGGGATACTTTAGGTTATCCCGTTTTATTTTGGTTTATTGTTTTATTTTGCTTTCTTAATTTTCTTCTTCAGTCCGAGCTTTCGCGATTTCGCTACTCGGACTGCGGGGGAGTATTAGAGGATATATGTTAGTGTTAGTCAAAGTAATTTATGTTAGTCAAAGTAATTAATGTTAGTCAAAGTTATTTATGTAATAGGCCCAACCCCGGTTTGTGGGTTTAGGGTATTAGGGTTTTCACCATTATAAATAATGGTCATTAATAAAATTATACCTACGGGGTTTTTATCATTCCAACACTCAATGCAAGAAAGAGTGCTAGGAATGCCGTTCTTGCAGGGAATAAAGAAGCTTAGACGTATTCTATTTCTTTAAAAACAAAATATCTACTAATATGCATTGTTTTAGTATATTATACAGGATGCGTTCAAAGGGTTAGATACTTTATAGAGTCAAGGAACAATAACGCGAACAAAACTATATGAAGGATTATTGAGATCAAAAATTTGAAGTAAGTTTGTGCATGTACTTTACGATTGTTGCAGACCTATAAAATCCTTTTTTGACAACCAAACTTTGTGTTCAGCGACAATCGCATCGAGTTCACGATATGGAGTGAAATGGCGACGAGGTTTGACGTAAAACATTTTGAAGGAATGGAGAAACTAGTCATTATAGCTGTGAGTTCGTGTCAGTGTCCGATTACAGAGGTAGTCTTCCCAACTCAACTCTGCATATATACGACATGAATATCTAATAGATGCATTAGTTATTAGTTTTTGTAAATACAGAGGTTGAGTTAACTTCCACCCCAGCTACTCACTATTACCTGGACCTAGATATTTCGGGCCTTCAACAGATAACCGCTAAGTGAGTCGAATGAAAAAATATATTTAAAGTCTGCGTTGTTGTTGTGCACTCAAACTAATTCAATGTGACCAATATGCACGTATAAGGAGAGGTGTGACCTGAGATAACCGATGGTAGTTGAAAGGCAAAGGTTTGATGACAGAGAAAGGGAAAATATAAGGAACATAGTTGATTTGGCTACACTTTTAGCTAAGAATCCGCTAAGCTATCAACTAAAAAATATTGATTCTTTATGACATGCTAACATATTTACCGATTGACATATTAATGATTGACCATTTTCATTGTTTTGTTTATATTTAGCGTATTCGGTTTACCAATGAGTCGATGATTATCAAGATCAATCAAACTAAGGTTTGGTATTATACGTCCTGCTCGATATGTCCAAAGAAAGTTGATGTGTCGTTGTGTAGGTGTTATTTATGTATCAAGTTTTACTATTTATTTTATGCCGACTATACCTAAAAACAACGTACCCGGTCAATTGTAGTTTTGTTGGTAAGTAGGGTGTCGATCATTGAGAGCGAGAGCGTTAATTCCTAATTCTATCAGTATTTTAGTTATCTAAGTTAAACCTAAAACTAATGCAAAAGGGGGGTTACAGCCTGAGAGACTGGCACGGTTTTGTGTATCTAACCTAAGGTTTTGATGACAAGTAAAGCAATAAACATATACAAGAATACAAGCAAACGATAGAGGAACGGTCGAGAACTAATGTAAGGAAAACGCATCAACCATGAATAATATGATAAACGCAGGTTTGTTTATTTAGTGCAATGATTGTCTTATCTCGAAGGGGCATATCATTCCTAGACTTAGGCGGGACTTCATCCTAAGACCTAGACACGCTAATCCTGTCACAATTAGACGCATCCGCATAAAGCATCCTTATGTTGATTATAATCTATCTTAGGATCTAAGTAATGGTGCTCTTACTAAACCCTAGCTCATTGAGACTTTATCCACTTACTGCTTAACGGCGATTTATATACTAGTAGTCCACTGTCTGAGTCTTTACCTATGGAATAAGAACGTACACGTTGATCCTAGGGTCACCTGCTAGTCCAACTAAGCTTACTATTCTAAAGGCAAAGATAGGTCAATATTTGTGATCCTATGATTCTAGATATATAAATTGTAATATGGAGAGCTATCCCAGACTCTTAGCCTACGCCCAAACAACACCGAAGTTGCAGCGCATTAAATATGTAGGACTAGACCCAGTTGAATGATAGGTCGCATACTTAAGCACGTAAACGAATATAAATTGATAAACATAAACAACAATCAACGAGAAATTAAGCAATCAAGATAAACAAACCAAACATTAGATCTTCATAAACATGGCTGATACCTAAAGGTATCAACCACTAGTCATTGTAAAGAAACCTTGATCGAACGCGTATTCGGTTGCACGAAGATTACAATAGTTTTACTATGATCTTGAGGCTCTTTTCTGACCTTCTATGCTCTTCTAATCGTCTCTTGGTCGACTTGGTTGTTTAGGGATTCACTTGCATGCCTAAAACTGAGTTTTGGGTCGTCTATATATAGGGTCTGATAGTCGGTTCGATACGCCGTATCCACCGATGTGGGATATGGCGTATTGGGCTTTCTTGGAGTAAGGACCACGTTTGATATCTTCCAGAAGCTTCATGTATCATAAATCTTGAATACGGCGTATTGATGTTCCTGGATACGGCGTATTGGACTTAAATCCTTCGTGGTATCTGGTGAAGTGTAGGTACGGATACACCGTATCTTCTTGATGGATACAACGTATTGGGTAAATCTAGCTTGTTCTTCTTCGATGACTAAATTATTACATACGGCGTATCATTGACATGGATATGGCGTATTCATTAAAGTCAGGCAATGGTCTTTTGATTCGTCAAAGTCTTGGATACGTCGCATAGGTCTAGAATAATACGGTGTATTTAATGTCAGATCAGTAGACTTTCTCGAACTCTTCGTTTATGCTCCAAAATACGTGCCTTTTGCTATCTTTCACCAATTACTCCATAATTACTGCAATTCTCAAATATAAACGATTAAGTAACAATTCTTTGCAATAACTATACAAAATGGGTTAATATCATGGGATAAACAATGCTATAAAATAGACGTTATTTGATGTCATCACCTATCACTATTCAGAGTGATCGTTTCATATTGAGGCTGAAAGTTTAGTAAAAGATCTTGTTTTACTGTTTCATTGTTCTTCTTAGTATTACAAGCTAGATTCCGCATAGTTTGTAGTATTTACAATCTTAGTTTCTACTATAGTTGTTTTGGATCTATCCAACACAACTAAGCTTTAACAAGCTAAGTAAGATCTATGCAAAAGGGATCAACATCATGGGATTATTGGTGTCATTGATGTCACTAAAGTGATGGTACATTTTCTATGCTTCAAGCTTTTAAATTTGATACATGCATAGTCTTCATATACATGTATTAATAATTCCTTTTGTTCGGGCTGGTTATTATTCAGGACGATGGTGGTGATGCTGGTGTGCGTACCAACAAACAACAAATTAAGAGACGTAAAGCTTATGATCAGCTTGAAGATTGGCTCGGTGAAATGGCAGATGAGTACGTTTTCTGAATCTATCATGCTTGTTATGTGTTTTGTTTCTATGATTATGGAGTAGTTTATCATGTTTGGTTAGGAATCATGATGGTATTATGGATCAAACTTGGATAAACTAATGATTTTTGGAATTAACAAATATGAACTTTATGTTTTTATACTTGGATCTTTAATCATCATTTGATCACCACTTAGTCCGGATATAGGTCAAAAAACTCCAACTTAGTGCTTGGTTTCTAGTTGTTTGTCTATGAACAACTCAATTTTAGCCTTGTGAGGATTAGCTGTTAAAATGATCATTAACTCAGGAATAAAAAGGTTTAATGCTCCACCTCATGTCTAACGAACTTGGTTGAGCAAGTTTATATTTATTATTTCCAAAACGCGAATCAAACTTAAAACATTTTTCATAATTAAAAGTAAAGGCCGAAAGGATTTTTGATTATAAGAAATAGACAATATTTTAAGTAAACTACCCGTTTCCTCAATCGGTTATGCTAAAATTCATGAACTCGTTATCTCCCAAGTTTTTTCTTATTTGCTCTTGTCTCCCAAACAAACATTGCTTTTATATCTTGAAATTCACCCTTGTCTTTAGATCGTGACAGTCTATAAGATAAGTTTTCGTAAAACATCCTTACATTACTTAGAATTACCATTCCCGTGGAACGACCTGGTCTTACCTAAAAAGATTATACTACATATGTGGGTTATATTTTACCCGTGTGTTTCCGTCTGAATAATATCGTTTTTTTTAGTCTTACAAATTTAAGCTTCGAAACGCATCAAAAGTTTTTGGCGCCCGTTTGTCGGGGATTGAAATCATTCTTAGTTAAGTCATTGCTGTTTTACAAAACCAAATTTTCAAAATCGTCGTACAGTTTTCTAGCAAACTGACCAAAAATTCGTTTTTCTTCAGAAAGTGTGCCGCACAATTATTTTGTGCAACGGTTTTTTCTGTATTCAAGAAAGTACGAGTTACTTACACCAAGTACGCTGCACTTCCTGCACTTTTACAAAAACGAACAAGTTTTCAAAAGAGGAAGACAAAATCAAACCAAAGACCAAAAACCCATTTTCAAACTGTAAAATCAACACTAAAAACATGTGGATCATTTTCCTTATGTCCTTATTTGTTGAATTCTTGTATTTACGTAACTTATGTTCTAAAATCAAAAAATCAAAAAATATTGTTTTATGTCTTGCTTGCTTAAATCTATGAGTGTTTATGTATTTTTCTTATTTGTTAATTGTTGATTATCTGAGTTTGCTTGTTTAAAAAATAAAAATGAAAATTTAATAGAAATTAAGACAAAAATTTATTACCTCAATCATAAATGTGATTATATATATGTTTAATGAAATATTAACTGACATCTTTGATATGTTTATTAAGATTAATAACATGATTAAATATAAAGTTATAAAAATAAAATGTTTTAAAAATTTTGAAACTGAAAATTATAAAAGTACGGCGCACTTACTTCTATGTACGTCGGTTTTCCTAAAAAAACTTAAAAATCTTGAAAATTTTCAGAAAGTACGCCGCACTTACCTTGAAGTACAACGCACTTTGCTTCCTAGATAGTCAAAAAATGCTTATATATTATTTTTCGTAGATAAATTGCTCCATTTATTAATTGCTATCTGCTTATTAGAATTATGTAAGTGTAAAAAGGTGATATTACTTGTTTTAACTAACCCACTAATGGTTGTTCTATTGTTATGTTGTTTTATAAAAGTTATGGATCCCAATTCGGGTGTTGGAAAAACTTGCCTAGGAGAAAATGTAATTCAAATATCAAGTGACAAGGCTGAAGGACGTGGAGACTGAAATTCTCCCGAATATCAGTATACAGCCAACAGTGGAGGGAAAAAGGAAACGAAGGCAATCGTTTTTTAGAAAATGGATACTGAGGAAGTTAGTAACAGATATGTGGCACCTGGTTTTGTCAATGGACTAGAAGCATATGACTGTGAGATTAACCTTGGAATGGAGGAAAATATGATCTCAAATGAATTTTCTTTGAAATTATGTCGGGAGTATGAGGTAAGACGTGGAAAAAAGTAGTTAAAAAAGAGTTGATCGTTGCATTAAGAGGAGAGATTTATTTTGTTAAGTTCATAATGAATCCGAAAGAAGATGATGTCAAACCAGGGGTAGTTCTGGGAAGATCATTTATGCGTCTAACCCAAGGAATTGCTGACTTCGAGAATGAAACTATTACAATATACCCCGAACACGATCCATTCTTAGATAGTACTGGAGAAGAAGAAAAGATTGGTGATGATTGGGATCTCTTGTTAGACGATCTTGACTTTGGAGATATTCCAGATATTGAAGGAGTTGAAGTTCCGCCATTCATATGCAAAATGGGGAAGAGTAGTAGGAACAAGAGGAAGTAACTGGAGAAATACCAGTTGATCTATTCTGATATGGGACCCTCGTTGTCTACTGGATAACCATTAACTCATGAAGAAGCTGAAAGAGAGGCATTGGCTATCAGTATTTATGAAAGATACTCTCTACTGGAGGAGGAGAGACATGTAATTGAAACTATGGCATACAGTGACAAGTATAAGAAGATACTTGACGGGATTTTCATAAATAAGATGAAGCTAGATGGAGAAATGAAAAAAGAGGAACAAGAGGCCATAATTAAAATCAAAGGAGAGGCGTTAAAAGAAAAAGAGGACCCTAGAGCATTCGTGATACCGATCCGGTTGGAAGGTGAGATCAACCTCAATGCATTAGCATACACTGGTTCCGATATCAATGTTAGGCCATACCGTGTTTACATGGAACTAGGCCATGGGGAGTTAAAATGTAAATAAAGGAATTATGATGTTAACCCATTCAAAGGCGAAGCCTATGGGCTTTGAGGATGTTCTGTTCCATGGTAGAGGTACTACCCAGCATAGCAAAATTTCTTATTTTGGATATGCCGATTAAAAGAGATACACCGATAATCGTTGGGAGAGGATTTTTGTACACATGTGGCAGCATCCTGAACACAATAAAAGGATCACATTTACCTTTGATGGGATTTGTCACCAAACGTTTCGTGCAGCTAAGACAAGCTTGGACACCACAAAAAGAAATAGTGATGACGAGGAGGAGTATGTTATTCAAAGAAACAAATTTGGAGCACCGATATACAGACCAAAACTTGTTCAGTACTTAAACTGTAACAATCTCATGGATCGATCTCTAGCATTACAGCATTACAGCATGTTGATTGGAAACCCAATTACACTGGGTGTATTAACAAGAATGAGGAAGGTGATGGGCAGTGGCATGCTAAGATTAGATTGACAGACCCTTATGGAAATACTTATGACCAAGGATTTGTGACAAAGAAAACAAGCAGAAGGTTGTCTAAGTACCACAAGTTGAGTGACATCATGTCACCCAACCGGTTTTAAGAACAAAATCACCTACATGATGAGTTGGTATGTACCTTCATCCAATACTATGGTTTTTCCTTTTTGAATCTTGTGCCTCCAAAAGTATTGAAGAATCCGTTCTCGATAGGCTAGCGCTGTTTGTAGTGGGTCATCGACTGTCAATGGTAGGTTATGGCTCAATCTTTTAAAAAGATACACACCCATACACCACAGTCCCCATAATCATCTGCTTGCCTAACAACTTTTGGAAACATGTATTTGATTTCATAGGTCTCAACTGCTATGCCATTGCTCTGTAAAACCCCATGCTCGTTTAAATACAAAGTAAGCTGCTGTGGCAATGTTCTCTTCATCATTCGCCATGCTCGTTTAAATACAAAGTAAGCTGCTGTGGCAATGTTCTCTTCATCATTCGCCACCAGGTCTCCTATTTCCGTAGACCCAACCCAAAGAATCATAAAAAAAGGTTACAACTCCAGTAGAGATATGAAGCTCAGCTAAGCACCAGTGCTTCTTAGGTTTATTTACCAGAAAATACACCTATTTTTACAAATACAGTTATAAAATTTGGTTTAACGTAAACTACATGTAAGGTGACAGTTATATAAGTAAACATTTTTGCTAAACAAACCTTCTCAACATCTTGCCAAGCAACTGGATACCTTACGCCATTGGAATAATAATCAATCATTGATCCACCTAAGGTGCATATTGAGAAATGAGGGCTTACCATAGCCCAATCTGCGTCGGGTTCTCTAAAATACCACATCAGATCGATCCATAAATCAAGGTGCTGTGTAGGAAAAACAAATTTAATTACGTCAAGAATAATGTTGTCGTTACATTATATACATATGCATAGTCACATTAAATTACTTACAGAGTCTTTCAACCAGCCTTGTTTAATATTGTCTAGACATGCTAACACTAACCAGAACTCTCGATCAACTACAATGTCTCGATAGCCCTAAGGAAACCGATATTCTGGAGGGTCTTGCATTTTTATAAAATCAAAAAAACCATCCGGCAGAGTTACCTTATCCATTATGCAATTATGCGGTCTATGGAAACTAGAAGGGGGGGTTAAATGGTTTACAGGTTAATTGACCGGATTAAAATTCTTTGCTTATAAAATGGTTTGATTCGAGTTATATGTCAATCAATCAACAATATGAATCACAACAAAAACTATCTAATGTAATGAACTAAATGAACAATAATAATATAAAGGGATAAGGAAAGAAACGATCAAACCAAGACACCAAGATTTATAGTGGTTCGGCAACGAAGCACCTCTTCGTTCCTACTCGACTCCCCGAGTACTCCATCGAGATTTCACTATGTCAACAAGCTCCCTTTAGGCGAAGAAAACCGTTTACACGTCGCTTACTTTCTTTTTCGACACTAAGCTAGATGTCGAGTCCTAATCTTAGCTAGAACCAATCACAGACTTCACTAAGTCTTTACACACTCACAAGATATATATACCCTTGGATTGACACACAATCCAAATCACACCAATACACAATTTACACACTTGGATCTACACACAATCCAATTTACACAACAACACTAAATATATGTAATGAAGATTTGTGATCTTGAGGAGGAAGAGAGAGATCACTTGATAACAATTCGTATATAGAAGAATACGATTGTTCTTCTCTTGCACTTGATTAGAAGAAGAAGAAGAAGGGAGGAAGAAAGAATTAATCACTTGAAACAAGATCAAGGTATGTTAGTGATCAAGATATGTGTTTTAGAAAGAAAGGAAGAAGAGAGAAAAATGGATCTGAGAAAATTCGTGGCAAGAGGTTCTGTTTTTCAGATGGGGTGGCCCAGTATTTATAGGGGACAAAAAATGACCGTTGCTGGTGGCGGTCCCGGCGGTCCCTTATATATAAGGGGGCCGCCAGGCCTAAAAGGGGGCCGCCACTAGACTCCGCTCCCTTTTTTGTCCTTTTGTGGTGAAGGTTGTATCTGTTATAGAACCTTCTATTTTGGGGGGAAAATTTGAATTTCAAATTTTATGTTTTTAATAAAACATTTCTTTTAATGAATAAATATTTTGTTTTTATATTTTTATAAAAACACATTTGTAGAAATGTAAGGTTTAAGGAAAATATTTTCTTGATCACTAATCATGTTTAATGATTTGTTTATCCATACCTTAAGTGATTAATCTTAGAAATAGAATTTTATGATTAGTAATTTATAAACGTTTAATTTTATCGTAAACGTTTTCACATTTTGTTATTATCAAAACATTGAGAGGTCGAAAAATATAAATAACGTTTTTAGACATTATTTGTATTAACAATCTCCCCCTTTTTGATGATGACAAAACATAAACTCATTTAGTATAAAAATAGAAGTTTATAAATTATTAATGAGTTTAATTCTATTTCTCCCCCTTTTTGTCGAATCCAAAAAGGTTGATCGTCGAGTCGTAGTAGAGAGAAAGAAATCGACGATAAAAGACTCCCCCTTGATGTAAGCTCCCCCTTGTTCGGGGCACCAAGGGATCGATCTTACGATAATTTGTTTGCTACAAAACAAGGTTAGAAGTACAAGTGCAAGCAAATATGGCATGACAAATATCTTAAGAGTATAATCCACACATTTAAAAACTCATAAAGTAAAGTGCATTTAAATTCATAAAGAAATCATATATAGTCACAAGGACAATATATATGATGATACAAGCATGAGATAATCATAACTAAAACACAACATATTAAAGCATCTAATGAAAGTAAACTAGTAGATGATTCTTGACTTCATGAGGATGTGATACTCAAAAGGTAGGAAACGTTTATTAAAGCAAATTAATCACGTGGGAGTGATTAATTGAAGAGTGAGAATGATGAAGATGGTGACTCATGGTGGTGATGAACTTGTGATTGAGGTATGATACGGGTGACAAGGAATTGAATGAAATTAATTTCATTGCTTAATGAGTGGAAGTGGTTGGTGGTGTACCTACAACAATGACAAAAGCTAGCATGACATCCTACTTGAGCATGCGTAGGAGGTGGAACCAATGGGTGTGGTGAAGAAGGTGGTGTAGGGGTTTGAGAATCGATGAGTGTGGAGATTGTGTGGAGTTGATTAATAATTCGAATGCTTTATGGGTAGTTCATAGGTGGTGAGATAGAGTGAGGAGTGTTAGTTGAAAGTGGTGGTGGTAAGTCATTTTGACAAGTAGGTGATGATTTTGGAAGAGATGTCTTACATTTCCATACTTGACGAACCGACATCTTTGGTTTTCTTGAAAAGTTTGGGTTATGATTTGAGCAAGATATTTGGGTGAAAGAAGAAGAGAATATGAAAAGGATGATGATGATGAAGAATATTGATGGTTTAAATAATGAAAAAGGTAAAAGGAAATGGCAAAGCATGGTGTTAGAGATAAAGATTGAAGAAATTGTGTGTTCAAAGAAGGAAGTTCCAGCAAGAGTCTAGGACTAGGGTTGTCAAAGATACAAAAAAATGGAAATTTGAAATTTATGTTCCCTCCTGTTGGCGGTCCCTTATTGTTGGGCGGTCCCAGATTGATAAGGGGGCCGCCTAACTTGTTTGGGGGCCGTTTTCTAGAACTTTAATTTTTCCCGAAATTAGTCTTTTGTGTTGAAATGACTTAAGAAGGTTGTAAGGGTGATTATGGTATCTCCATTTCATCAAGAATCATACAATCTAGTCAAATAACTAATTTCAAGAAAAGAGATCATGTAATGTGGCCAAGTATAATCATATAAATGACAAAAAAAATTTGCTAAGTGTCATATAGCAAGCATGAAATCATGACATAGACATACTGTACACAAACACAAGAAATAGTAACAGAGATTAAGAACATAATCATAATACTAGTACATATGTTAAGTAATAATTAAGACAAATCTCAGCTAGCATTAAAATCATCACTTGAGACTTCATCAGAAGATATGTAGATGATGGATTGAAGATGAATGGGATAAACCCAAGGTTTCATGGATTCCCAATATAAGTTGTATTTTGATTTTCGTAGATGAGGATTAATTTTGATGATATGTTCATATAGACGATTTAGAATCATTCCATATGGCATTGGAGAATTTGGTTGATTTTTAATCTTTTCAACTCGTTTGGTTAGAAGATAGGCAAAGTTGAAAGGAGTACTTGTTAAGATGCAGTACATCATGTGACATGATGATGCGGTAAGGAATGGTGATTCATTTTGAGTGCCAAAGGCATTATCTTGAATGATTTCATTCCTAGATCTCATGTCTGGACGAAGTTCCTCTTTGAGGACTTTGTTTCAAAAAATTGTTTGTCTGGATGTTGTGATTGATTGAATGATTTTCTTTAGTGTTGCAAGGTGTATTTGATAAGGTGTGTTTGACTCTTGATTAGTTTTCAATGTGTCGAGAGAGGGTTCTTCAGAATAAGAACACTCTCCTTCGCATGGAATGGAAAGAATTGAGGCAAATGATTTGAGTGAGAATTTAAATGTTCTCTTCAAAGCCCAAAATGTTGAGAGAATGTTTTGATTCTCATCTTTGGTGATTTCTATTGAAGAGTAAAATTCTAGAGATCTTGGACAAATTTCTTCATGGAGTTCATATATTTTTCCAAGTTTGATAATTTGAAAGAGGTTTTGAACATTATCGTATTTAGTAGATTCAGGGGATATAGAGTGACTTTCATGAATTGATCTAAATTCTAGGTTTTGAATGATGGGTTTTAAGATATCAGGAATATATTTTTCATCAGAGATTGTTGGGATGTATGATTTAGTGTATCGTAATTCATCTTCCAAATTCATTTCACCTATCATTAAAAGAGGATAATTTTAGTAAGGTTCCTTTACTTAACAAGATGTCTAGTGTGTGCCTATATGCAACAAATGTGGAGTAACGATTAACTCTAACTAAATATAACATCCTAAGAGTTAATCCAAACGCTCCTTAGTTTGATTTTGCTCAACCAAATAAGTTGAAAATACATATGAATTATGTATCTCGAAATGAGGTCATCATGCATGTATATGAAAATGTTTTTAGGTTGTATTGACAATGCATAACAATTTTATTGTGTTCCTGACGTGAGTGATATGAAAACAAAATTGGGGTTTTGGTTCGAAATCAATTTTTTAACAAGTTCACTAATGTATGCAAATCATATATCTAAGGGAAGCATATTAGTTATACATTGTATCCTAGTACTCTTAATTGCACAAAATTGAAAGAAAAATCAAAAAATCCCCAATTTTGATTTTGGTGTTCACATGAACTCTAGACTCAAATTGAAAGAAAATAGATGAAATGACTTACAATTGATGATCTTTGTGATATTAGGATTGATTATTAGTGTTGATTTGATCTTCAATTGAAGTTTTAATGATTGATTTTGAGTTTTGGTATGTTTTGGGTCGTGTTCGTCGCACCAGCAGGTAAGGGAGTGTTTGTTTTTGTGTTTTGAGAAAAATTTTGGTTAAGTGTCCAAAATATGGTCTGCTGATGGCGGTCCCATATTTACCTGGCGGTCCCAAATATATTGGGGGCCGCCCTCAGGCAGTAATTTTGAACTTATTTTTGACGATAATTTTGTGAAGAGGAGTGACGTTTTAATTTGCATTTCACGAATTAAACATGCTTAAAGTATTTCGGATGAAGCATTTAAGTTGTCACGACACAGAATGGAACACGGACTAGAATTGAGACAGAAGAAATGGAAGCGGACTAATATGATTTATGGAATGTGTTCCATCATTCCTAAACCAAGACGTAGATAGTTAAACGATTCACGTTTAAGGGGTTTAGTAAGAATATCAGCGATGTTGTCGGCAGACGGCACTTTTTCGATTGAGATATGTCCTTTCTGGACATTATCACGAAGAAAGTGGTGACGTATTTTGATGTGTTTGGTACGAGAATGTTGCACCGGGTTTTTGCTAAGGTCAATCGCGCCTTTGTTGTCGCACATGATGGGAACGTCGTCGAGTCGTACGTCGTAGTCGATGAGAGCTTGTTTCATCCATAGTGCTTGTTGACATGCCTTTCCGGCGCTTACGTATTCGGCTTCGGTAGTGGATATAGCAAGAGCGGTTTGTTTCTTCGAGAACCAAGATGTCAAACAACATCCCACGAACGTACAAATACCGCTAGTGCTCTTTCGGTCCACATAATCTCCCGCATGATCAGAGTCGGCATATACTACGGTTTCTATGCCGGTCCCCTTAGGATACCATAATCCTAAGTGCGTAGTGCCTTTAATGTATCGGAAGATACGCTTAACCGCTTCAAGGTGAGAGGTTTTGGGAGCCTCTTGGAAGCGGGCACAAAGGCAGACACTAAACATGATATCGGGCCTACTTGCCGTTAGGTATAATAGACTACCTATCATGCCTCGATACTTGGTACTATCTACCGACTCACACTCTTCGTCTTTCGTGAGTTTAGTATCGGAGGACATGGGGGTTTTCATTGGTTTAGAGTCTTCTAGACCAAATTTCTTAAGCATTTCTTTAATGTACTTAGATTGATTAAAGAATATACCGTCTTCCATTTGTTTAATTTGCAATCCAAGGAAGAAGTTAAGTTCACCCATCATGCTCATCTCGAACTCGTCATGCATGATTTTGGCAAATTCATCACACATGTCTTGACAAGTCAAACCGAATATAATGTCATCGACATATATTTGAACAATGATGAGATTTGAACCTTTCTTCTTAGTAAAAAGAGTGTTATCTACCATTCCCATTTTATATTCATGTTTAATAAGAAAAGCTTTTAATCTATCATACCAAGCTTTGGGTGCTTGTTTAAGACCATATAAAGCTTTCTTTAATTTATAAACATGATCCAGTTTTTTGAAATCAATGAATCCCGAAGGTTGTGCCACGTATACCTCCTCATTGATAAAACCGTTTAGGAATGCACTTTTTACATCCATTTGGAATAATTTAAAATCTAAGGCGCAAGCATAAGCTAATAATATCCTAATAGACTCAAGTCTAGCAACCAGGGCATAAGTTTCATCATAATCGATGCCCTCTTGTTGGTTGTATCCTTGAGCAACTAATCTAGCCTTATTTTGAGAAACAACACCGTTCTTGTCTAACTTATTTCTAAACACCCACTTAGTTCCTATAATTGTCATATTCTTAGGTTGTGGAACTAACTCCTAAACGTCGTTAGCAATGAATTGATTTAATTCTTCTTGCATGGCGACTATCCAACTTTCATCTCCTAAGGCTTCATTCACATTCTTAGGTTCTATGGTAGAGATAAAACAATAAAAGTTACTTTGGTTTTGGGCTTGTGATCTAAGGGTTCTTTGGTTGAGGTTTCCTATGACATTTTCTAGGGGATGGTTCCTAGATTCCTTAATATTGAATAGTTTTTTTTATCACGTCTATTTCTACATCCTCCTAAAGTTTTCATCCTCAACCAACTTTCTAGGTTTTTCTTTCGATTTCCCTAAGTAGCTTCTTTTTCATCTAAGATCAATCGTCCACCAAGGTTGATGTCTTATAGTGTGGAGGAGTTTCATTCGAATGTCCATGTGAAGTGATTCTTTGATTTCCTAGTGTGTTTTTACGAATGATAGAAAGAGCTTTACTATTATGGGAGTAACCTAGAAAGATCACCTTCGTAAGTACATTCATGTCAAACTTGTAAGGTAGTCTTTAGTGTTTAGAATGAAGCACTTGCTTCCTAAACACTCTAAAATAGTCCGAGTAGGTTTCGCTACCATTCACGATTTCATAAGGTGTTTAGTTCATAGATGGTTGCTAATTCGTGAGATCGTTTGAAGAATATAGTTTAGAAGTATCACGTGAGTACAGCCAAAACTTTGGGTAACGATTGTCTCGTTCCAACATTGTGTCTACTTATTTTCGTGAAGTGTCCTATTTTTTCATTTACAACACGCCATGTGATTGAGGAGTGCGTGAGCCGAGAAGTATATGAGTAATAACCATTGGCATTACAAAACTCTCCAAATTGCACTTCATTATCAAATTCTCTACCGTGGTCGGTTCTTATTGACACTATTGTACAACCTGATTTATTTTGAATTCTCTTACTAAATATTTCGAATTGATCGAAAGCTTCGGTTTTATTCTTAAGAAATCTAGTCCAATTATAACCTAAGTAGTCATCTACTATGACTAGGGTAGTAACGCTATTCCTCCGTAATCCGAACGGCGGAGGATCAAAAAGATCCATATGAAAAGTTGCTAAGCATTTAGTCCGTTGAGACTAACATTCTTGAGCTTTGTGACTAGCGTGAGCTTGTTTTCTAATTTTGCATAGCATCACAAAAATATAGATCGAAAACTTAAGCCTATAGGTAGTTCTAACTAATTCCTTAAACTACGATTGAATCTGAGACGCAGATTTGGTGATCCTAATCTCCTATGGCCAAAAGTGGAATTATCATAAAATCGTTGCTGGACAAGGATTTGATCCTTATGCTAATTTCCTAATTTCATCACAATAAATCTTTCTTACTAATACCTTTTACCTATCACTATTTACCGTCCTTGATGAATTTCACTATCATGTTCATAAAAAGTTATCTACACTTATTTATCACATAATGTTCATATTGACTAGCAATTGAATCCTAGATTAGCAACATTGTTTCTGACATTATATTTATTTTAAGAGAGTCATTAAGAAATCGTACATTTGCCAAGATGTTACCGCGAAGTATTACTTAGCCAAAAATAACGTTACCAGGTCCATAGTATACTCTTCATGAAGTGAGAAGAGCTTGACGGTTCTCTATCCCGTATACATTGTGGACCATCCTCTATCGCTTCATGCCATTCGACGGGCTCCAATTGACCTCCCAAGGCAATATCTATTTATTTAAGACAATAACTCAAACATTGTCCAATATCTCATGGGTCCCAAGTTGTTTAGTGCCAAACGATCCCCTTCAATTGATGCAATTTTGGATGTTAGAATGGAAAGACACATTTTCCCATGGCATGTAACTTTGATGTAGAAAGTTGTATCCAAGTACGGAAATCCATGGGGTTGGAGTTTTGTCGACCAACATGTCCCATTTTTAGGTTGTGGTGTTTAGGACGAGAATAATTATTTATTGACTCTTCTCTATGAGGTGAAGTTTTAGTATCATACAATTTATGTTTCGAAAATCCCACTTCGGGTTAGGCGAAATGGCTTATAGATTGTTTAACGATCATTGCACTAGCAACGGGAACTTTGAACTTTCTTTTATCAATTATGTATTTTTTGGACTAGGACCCAAAATGGATTTTTGAAAAGGTCACGTTTTTCTCATATCACAGATGTAACTAGGGCGGTACCCATATTTAGTTTTGGGGGCCGCCGATCATTAAGGGGGCCGACCTATAATTAAGGGACCTCCATCCGAACACGTCTTTTTCTGAACTTTCACAAATTTATTTCTTATTCCACTAGATGATGTGCTCAAATGAATTAAACCTAAAACCTAATTTATCACCGGAGGGTTTTTTGATTACTTTAACATACTTTGTCAAGCAAAGAGTCCTCTTTTCAAATTTGTTTAATCTAGTAGATTCTTACTTTGAGCTTTTCATTTCAATTTTAAGTGTATGACAACTTTGCATAATCGAGAGCAACTCTCTTGTTTTTGCTCGAGTGTGGATAATCTATCTTTAATTCTCTAAGCTATTTTTTAGACTATTTCTAATAGCTTTTAACCTATGAGTTCTTAGTGATTATCTTAAACTCATTTTCACACTGTTTTAATCATATTGCATTAGTCTAAAGCGAAATCATCAATTGATGAAATTTTCATCACTAAAGAAGAAGTATACAGAACATACCTCATTTTGTGCTTGAGCTATAAGACATGTCTCTCTTGGATCTTGTCACAATACTTCGTCACCTGCGATCGCTCCAAGAACCATCCAACAATTTTCTTTGGTTCTTGTCCTCCGGTAGCTCAGGGACATTCTCCAATAATATGATTTGGATCTCCGCAAACTAAACACTTCCATTCACTTTTGCCCTTTTTGTCATCACGCTTCTTTGAAAGGTCTTTTTGTCGTTCCGAGGTTGTCTCACGAATCTACCTCTTCTCTTAAAGAACTTCTTCAAGTCTCTTACCGCCATGGCGTACTCTTCGTCTCAACTACCTGGAAAGATTCGCACACACTTCATCCTAGCTTCTTTCTTAGCCATTAAAGCAAGAGATTTCCTTTCAACATTTTGCTTTGACTATTTCAAAATCTTCTTGATGACATCTTATGGACTTTTGAGTTTCCAATGGATCTCATCAGAGAGTAGTGATGTAAGTCTTTGACTCTTCAATCGCCGTGACCCTTTGCTCTCCATTTAGGATGTAGAGCCCTAAGAAACTTTCTTACGTAGTTCTTACTAGAGTAACCTTCATCAAGAGCTTTAAGACTTATAAATAATAGAATTAAATCCAGCAAAAGCACTAACTATAGAATTCTCTTCTGAATGATGAATTGTTCATATTGGTTGCGAACCAAAAGTCGATCTTATGTATCTTTGACTTGCTGATTACCTTGATGGGTGATTAACAAATTTTTCCAATGATTTTCCTAGTGTGTTTATTAAGAATGATATAGGCTTTACTATTTTGGGAGTAACCTAGAAAGACACCTTCGTAAGACTTTGGGTCAAACTTGGTAAGGTAGTCTTTAGTGTTTAGAATGAAGCACTTTGGGTCAAACTTGGTAAGACTAGTAATAATAGTATTAAATCTAGGAAAAGCACTATCTATAGATTCGTCTTCGGAAATGACGAATTGTTTATATTGTTGAACCAAAAGATCGATCTTATTATCTTTGACTTGGCTATTACCTTGATGGGTGATTAACAAAGTTTTCCAAATTTCTTTTGCCGTATTACACGCGAAAATTCGTTCATATTATTTTCTAGGCAAAGCATTGTAAATAACCATTTTGGCTTCATTATTTTTCGCAAGCCTTCTTTTAAGATCATCGTTTTGTTTTTCAAAAGGGACAACCTCATCAAGTTTGGTTTCCGGATTTTGAATAATGGGTTGAAAATCACCATTGGTAATAACATGCCAAAGATCTAGATCTTTTGATTTAACATATGTCTCGAATCTATTTTTCCAATAGATAAAACTATCACAACAAAAACTATCTAATGTAATGAATGAAATGAAAAATAATAATATAAAGAGATAAGGAAAGAAACGATCAAACCAAGACACCAAGATTTATAGTGGTTCAGAAACGAAGCACCTCTTCGTTCCTACTCCACTCCCCGAGTACTCCACTTGAGATTTCACTATGTCAACAAGCTCCTTTTAGGCGGAGAAAACCGTTTACACGTCGCTTACTTTCTTTTCCGACACTAAGCTAGATGTCTAGTCCTAATCTTAGCTAGAAATAAATCTAAGACTTCACTAAGTCTTTACATACTCACAAGATATATATATCCTTGGATTGACACACAATCCAAATCACACCAATACATAATTTACACACTTAGATCTACACACAATCCAATTTACACAACAACACTAAATATATGTAATGAAGATTTGTGATCTTGAGGAGGAAGAGAGAGATCACTTGATAACAATTCGTATATAGAAGAATACGATTGTTCTTCTCTTGTACTTGATTAGAAGAAGAAGAAGAAAAGGGAGGAAGAAAGAATTAATCACTTGAAACAAGATCAATGTATGTTAGTGATCAAGATATGTGTTTTAGAAAGAAAGGAAGAAGAGAGAAAAATGGATCTGAGAAAATTCGTGATAAGAGGTTCTGTTTTTCAGATGGGGTGGTCCAGTATTTATAGGGGACAAAAAATGACCGTTGCTGGTGGCGGTCCCAGCGGTCCGTTGTATATAAGGGGGCCGCCAGACCTAAAATGGGGCCGCCACTAGACTCAGCTCTTTTTTTGTCCTTTTGTGGTGAAGGTTGTATCTGTTATAGAACCTTTTATTTTGGGGGGAAAATTTAAATTTCAAATTTTTATGTTTTTAATAAAACATTTCTTTTAATGAATAAATATTTTGTTTTTATATTTTTATAAAAACACATTTTGTAGAAATGTAAGGTTTAAGGAAATTATTTTCTTGATCACTAATCATGTTTAATGATTTGTTTATCGATACCCTAAGTGATTAATCTTAGAAATATAATTTTATGATTAGTAATTTATAAACGTTTAATTTTATCGTAAACGTTTTCACATTTTGTTATTATCAAAACATTGAGAGGTCGAAAAATATAAATAACGTTTTTAGGCATTATTTGTATTAACAACAACCTTGCAAATCAGATTATCCAAACTAATTCAATCAAGTGCAGTTTTAATCAGTTGAATCTTCATTATTATTATCCGCTAGTTAAGTGCCGAATCTCTCTGGAAAAACAATAATCAATTACGTCAAAATCCCCGTGAACGATCTCGGCTTACCATTTAATCCTCTTGCTACTACGGACGAGTACACTTGCTCGTGTGTGTCGTCAAGAAGCCCGGTAACCATGTTATGGATTTAAAACTTGCACGCATCGTGACATATCAAACTCTAAACAACAAATCTGTCTTGTATCAGTGGTGGATAACTTAATGCTTTGGCATAGAAGGTTAGCTCACGCTAATATGCGGTTAGTTCAAAACTTAGCTTCTGATGAGCTAGTAAGGAACCTACCTAAGTTGAGCTTTGAAAGACATTTTTGTGATACATGTGGTCTAGGGAGTCAAGGTAATGCAAACAATAGGACTAGTAATGAAGTGTTAACTAGTAGGGTTTTAGAGTTGTTACACTTAGATTTGTTTGGTCCATCTCCAATTTAAAGATACGGAGGTAACTTCTATACTTTAATGATTGTGGATGATCACTCAAATTATACTTGGGTTATGTTTGTAGAGTCTAAGGAAGATATCTTAGAGAAGTTTAAAATATTGTTTAAAAAGCTTGAAAACCTACATGATTGGTCTATTGTTTCAATTGTAATAAATAATATTAGTGAATTTGATAAATTGCAATTTGGGAGCTTTTGTGAACAACATGGAATGTCTTATAACTTTTCAGGCCCGTTCACTTCTCAATCGAGTGAGATTGTTGAAAGAACACATCACAAGTTAAGAAAGATGAGTCGTGCTATGTTAGCCGAGCAATCCATTCCACAAAAGTTTTGGTGTCATGCATTAGATACGAAAACTTATATATTTAATAGGGTTTATACTAGAAAATTCATTAATAAAACACTCTACGAAATCCATAAAAATAGGAAACCGTCATTAGAGTACTTTAGGGTCTTTGGTTGTAAATTATTTATAATTAAAACTAAAGTATATCTTACCAATTTCGACCTAAAGTCGTACGAATGTGTGTTTTTAGGATACTTTCAAACTAGTAAAGCATACATAGTGCTTAACAAGGAGACAATAAGAATTACAGAACCTCTCAATGTTACCTTTGATGAGAGCTTGCTCAAGCCCAAGTCATCTCATTTAGTAGAAGGTGATAGGATCAATGAACCCATAGTTCAAGATCTTAATCGGTCGCCATCATTACAAGTTAATGTTTCAGATGAAGGATATCCTAAGAGTTTAAAAGAAGCTAGAGGTCACCCAATAGAACAAGTAATTGGTGAGTTAAATGAGAGAGCATTTATGTGCTATGAACAAGAAATTTATCTACGTCTTGCCAATATTATGGTAATCATTGCTTCACATACTTAAATATGTGAAATTGACTTATTTACAAAATTGCATGTTCTATTCCCCATGATAGACATGAAAGATTTGTTAGAAAATTCATTGACAAAATCACTTTGGATCACAACTCATCCTTGTGTTAAACAAGTTGCATGTGTGTCAACTTGTTCATTTTATGTGAACTATATGTATATGTCTAAGAACTAAGACATGAAACTAGATCATTCAATTTCAACTAAAAACCTCTCAAATCAGCAAAGCATAATTATCTTCCCAGTAATGTACTAGTCTTACAAACGATATAACTACATCAAGAAATAAAAAATCAAAGGTACCAAAGCTTTATTATCCAATGGTTATTAACCTTTTTCAATTCACACCTAACTCTTTGTATTTCACTATAAAAGCACTTGAATATAAGCATACTCATCATCCTACATTGTGATCAATCTACTTTTTTATTAAGAATATGACCTCAAAATATTTCATGAAACGGGTTGATTGCTAATATCACACCAACCCCTACAAACCTTTTAAAACTCGCCCTTATCTCAAAAATTTAATATTTGCCACTAGCCTAAAACAATCCTTTACTCGTGCAAACTGCCTCTCATTTGTGAATCTACCATCATCCATTTACCCCGATCACATTCAAGAATTTTACCATAAGTACTACTTTGACAGAATCATAAGTTCTCTCTGGTTTGACATGTATAGGCATGATTATAACTGGTATCTTAGTAACTTAGGAAAAATCCTAAATATATCATCCATTGGAACTTTATTCTATTCCATGTCAACTAGCACCCTTAACTTTAAGAAAATTAGATTCTATCACCCTAGCTCAACATCAAGTGACCCTCCAATAAATGGTGCTCTTGTTCAAAATGTTATCTTGAAAGAAAATTTTCATTGTCAAATTATCCCTTCACATACATGGGATAAGTCAAAACTTCACGATCACTTAAAACCTTAGGCCAAAGTCTTTCTCACAAATGTGCTCGTAGAGATTGAAGCAAAGAAATAATTACCCATCGTTGTTGGATATATGATCTTTTTGCATTGAAACACACACCCCATTCAACTTTGCCTATATTCTGACAAAGAGAATAGATGGAATGGAATTCAAAAAAGATCCAATTCCATTTTCTAGGATCATAACAACACTTGTCGAGTTCATCAAAAATGAACACCTAGAGGATACCTCTAGAATACAAAAGTAGATGATGTACTCCCAATGACGACCGCCTTTAGAATGGACTCAATTAATTTCTAAAGAACAATATAGTAGTATAACAAGATCTTGCTTGTATTGTTAAATGTAACCGGTGATCTCCACCAAAATATGCTTAAGTGATATATCTTACTTGCTTGAAATAATATGTGCTTTGCTTACGTGTTTATTACCTCTATTATACTCAATAAAATGTAATTGGAGTCATAAATAACTATACATATTAAATGTTAAAATATGTATGCATGCAACAATGTACAAAGTCACAATAATCCATATTTGTACTCATCCATGTTGCCAAGTTTCCAAATGGTATGCTAACCCATGATGGACTAGAACATGCGTATATGTTTGTTGCTTGTGTTGTCTTATGTTTGCTTGTTGCTAGATGTAGCCAAGAACATATCGAAGTTGATGCTCTTGACCCATGGATCCTCGCCCTGAAACAAGGGGAAGCAACGATCTATGGTATCTATTCTCTATTCTATAAAGATATCAACCTTCCAATGAAAGACCAAGATCCCACCTTTTTTATTTGATAAAAGACGGAGAAGGAAAGCAAGAAGATGCTTATGATCAGGAAAAAACAAGCAATTACTAAAGCAAAGAGCTATAGCATACACGGGAGTAGACAAGCTATGTAAGACTCATAAAGTGAAGACAATGTTCAAGCTTCACCAAATTACAAGGCCAAGATCAAGACGCAAACTACATCAACGGTGGTCTTCATCTTTGCTATGTTTGTAATTTTATTTGCTTTTCAAAATTTTATTTGTCACCATCAAAAAGAAGGAGATTGTTGGTACAACATTGACTATGTTCCCCTTTATGTTTTAAAGATGACAAATAAACGTTCGCAAACATAAAATAATAAACGATAGCCAAAATCCAGAAAAATTGATTCAGGAATCTGGCACGCTAGGCACATGTCAGCGCGTGGCGAACGCGTCACTCGCGAAGTTCATTTTTATGGATTTTGCAATGTCGCGTTCCTATTACCCGACACACGTGGAAATTTTAAGAAGTGTATGTACATGATATTTGAGCATTTGGGAACACTCCAAATGAGGTTTAGACTTAGAGATGAGCAAAAATGAATCCTTTCGTTTTTCTATAAAACGCCAACTAAAATCTTTTATCAAACGCCTCTAGCCAAGGATAAAACTTCTTTCTAAACTTAGTACGATCATCTTTTCAACATACCATCTAATGAAAGTATTCATTTTACCTTAATCCAGATTTATGTTGTTCCTAATCACGTAACAGGTTTTACTCCCTTATTGGTCGAACTAAGTCAAATGTCACTTTGTGTAAACACATCTTTTCTCGTTATGGGATATGCTTTACTAAAGATGCAAAGCACTTAGCTTGTTTGCATCAAGATGATTAGTGATCAAGTCCATTGTTGATTATCTTTGATTAAAGTCTAAACGACTAAATGAGTTTATGGTATTTTGAGATTAATTATACTTTGAGTTTTCTCATCTCTATACTTATAAATGTTTTAAAAACTCACATGTATTCCTCACATGTACAAGTACACATTTCTTCTACATAACCCTACAACCCATTCTTCCAAATCATTTGTTTACCCTTCTTACCAAACAACTGATTTCATCTCTTCCACACACACTCCAAACACCTTCTTCCTAAAGAATCCCATAGTCACATATGGCCACTATTTCCTTCTTATTAGAAATGTGATTATTAACCCAAATTAATCCTTTGATTTCATCCTTATCTTCATCTTATTGATCTTAATAAGCCTTCACTTAATAATCCCCAAATCTCATCCTCAATATGCCAACTCACATTTTCTTACACAATGTACTATCCTTGTACTTGTTGTACCTTATGTTCTCTTCATTCCCAACCAAGGATCCTCCATATCTTATCAAAATATTCTCTACTATATATCTACTATTCATCTTTTTTTCCATAACATTTTAATTTCACACATACACTCCATCATCCTCACCCTTGATCAAGCCACTTCATCAATCCAAGTTCCCACACTCTTTTCTTCACCCTTGGATTAATTTTAAACAAACACAACAAACACACTTTCTCTTCTTCCCTTGATCAAGTTACCTTATCAATCTAACATACCACATTCTCTTCTCAACCATTAGATTGAACTCTCATCTCAAACAAACACACTCCCTCTCACAAACATACACTTCTCCCTCACACAACAAACACACCTCTCTTTCTACCATTGAGCTTTCCACTTCACCAATCCATCTTATCTCTCTTCTTCACATCCTTACCATCCATTTCAAACCAAGATCAATTGGCTCTCTTCCATCACATCATGCCAACTCATGCCAACTCATTTATAACCTATTCTTTCTTATCCAACATGTGGCAAATTCAATTTCAAATTCTTCCCCCTTTTTCTCTAAGCAAAGAATATTCTCTTGTACCCTAACTAGCTATTTCAAATATTTAGTTGGATCCCAACTAAGCTAGTTACACTTTGAGGAATATCTAAAGTACCCTTTTCCGATAATCCTTTTCTCTCTTTACATTATCTGATAAGCAAAACGCTTTTAATACTTCACAAAAGTTTTATCAAATGGCTATTTGAGTTGGTTTACCTTGAGTATAAGAATGATTGAAAGGTCATGGCGTAAAGTACAATTAGGGTTTTAACAAGTGTGGGTATTAAAAACGCCAAAGTTCCAAAGAAAACAACTTTAAGATTCTAGCGTGCTAGCCACGCGCTGACACGTGGGAAGCGCACCAGACTCGAATTGGTTTCAACAATTTGGGATCTTTGGCCTATGAATACCCACCCTTGGCTTTGTATTCCTCACCTCTTCAAAACATTCTTTCCACTCTTTTTTCTCCTATAGTCCTATAAGTCTAACACCTTTGTGTTCTTAATCTTCTCTTCTATCATCTATTAAAGAACACACATATCCGCAAGAGAGCCACACAAGTACCTAATCCATACTTGTGTGTTTTGCCGAGGGTATTTTTTCTCATACCCTTTCTTTATAATCGAGTCTCTAGGCTAGGTTAGGACTTGGTTCAACCATCTATGTTTATTCAATCGAGTTGTGAGGGAAGTCTTGTATCCGTGGGATCAAGCCAAGATCATTAGGGATTTAATTGGGGTTTTAGAAAGCTTCCAAGGGGAAGGCTTTTAGAGTTAAAGGTTAAGTCGAATCACATGTTTTTTGGGGTGGATTTGGAGGGCAGAATACCGTAGGTAGTAACTCTTCTTTGTGAGCGTCGGTTTTTGTTGAAAGCTAGTAGAGTTAAATTGTAATACGGTTTCTAGTCCACCATAAGGATTATACTAGTATAGTATCGAAGTCTTGGATCGCAACTAGACATACGGAAGGACTAAACCCCCTTCCCGAACCAGTATATATCGTGGTGTCTCTTCTTCTCTCTATCTACTTATTGTTCTTTCCACAAAGTAGATTAGCACATCACTCTTCTCTTTTGAGACTTGAAGTTTTATAAACTTCTAAGAAGTTAAGAAAACCGTATTCATCCCCCTTCTACGGTTCTATAAAAAGTTTTACATTTCATATGCATATGGTTTAAAAACTTTTAGGTAAATCATCTAAGACTTTCATTAAGTCTTATGCATGCATGAAATACCAATATAGGTTAAAATACTAATAAGTTTAAAGATTAAACAATTCACTCCTCGGCAACGGCGCCAAAAACTTGATGTGTCATTGTGCGTAGGTTGTTATTTAATGAAGATCAAATTTTAAATTTAGCCGACACATCAAAAGATAACACTCTAACAGGAAGTGTAACCAATCAAGATGTAGCTTCGCGGTAAGTAGGGTGTCGAACACTAAGAGTATAAGTCCCTCTTAGGAATAGATCTCTGCAGCCTATTAAGGATGATAGCCAAGATGTATAAATACAGTTGACTATGTAGAAACACTGATTATGATTACTATGTGTTAATGCGGAATCTTAACACAAGTACTAAGAAAAACAATGAATAACTAAATAATAACTTCTATTAATCTGCTTTGAATGATTACAGATTACTAACTAATTAGATATGATTTTGCTATGAGATATCTTGATGTCGTATATCTAACTATGCCAAGAGGATTTGATGTTCCTTTACCAGTAGCCATTTGCTCTGGGATAGTTAACGGATTTGATGTTCCTTTACCAGTAGCCGTTTGCTCTGGGATAGTTAACTCTTCATTTTAAAAACATGGTGAGTTAATTACCATACAGTTTTTGGTAAACTGTCAACCATCAACGGAATTGATTTGTCTTTACCAAATACCGTTTGCTTTTGGACTAGCCAATGCTTCATTGCCATAACATGGTGCATTGATAAACCATATAGTTTTTAGCAAACTATCAGCTATCAACAGATTTGATTAGTCTTTACCATGAACTGTTTGATCATGGACTAGCCAACTCTTAACCATGAAGCAAGGTGAGTTGAGAACCCTACAATTTTTGGTAAATTGTCAACCATAAACGGATTTAAGAAGTCTTTACCATAAGCCGTTTGCTTATGGACTAGCCAGTTCTTATGCCTGTTAAGCATGGTGAACTGATGACCATTTGTTGTGTGGTGGTTAGCCAACACTCAAACCCTTCTCAATTCCATCAACCTTATCCTTCAGGTTCTAACTCTGCAAGTAACTTCTTGATAAATCTAATCAACTTTAATTTCAGCATTTGCATCAGTACTTCCTTTCTCAAAGGATACTTCTTTTCTACCAGCATATGAATGACTAATCCTGTCTCAGTCACTAAGGTATGTACCCCTGAAGAACCATGTAGCTTCCAACTCACTATATTCCAATCCTGCTGTGAATTCCAAAACTCATCTTCATCATCTGGATTGAACATAACCATCAGATCTCCCCAAAGTACTCTGTCAAAACCTTCAGGTATCTCATCTTGATATCTGTCCATTACCAGTTGATACACAGCATTCAAATCTTCTCTATCAAATATGGACAATACCCTCATCAAAGTGCTAAAATATCTCTTTTGTCCATTGCTTCTAATCACCACATTTTGATTAATTTCTTCTAAATGTTCAGCTTTATCAGCCTGTGGTTTAGTTCCAAGACACTCTGTTTTCCATTCTTTGATAGGATATTTCCTGTCAAGTATTTCATAATCTACTTCCTTTTCCTCATCTGGAGCTATAGTTAAGTGTAATCTCAGCTCATCATTCTCTTTGTCACTATCATCTTCAGAAGTGTTTTGAATGTATCTTCTTTTCCTTGACTTCATCTTTTTCCTAGTACCAAGTTTTCTCTTTCTGGTACTTTCTTCTTCTTTATTCTCCTCCTTGGCTTCTTCTTTATTCTCCTCCTTGATCACTTCACTTTTAGAGGAATCAACTCCTTTCTCATTCATCCTTTTGATCAGTCTTTCATCTTCAGCAGACCCAATAGAGATAAAATCTTCATCTGACCTCTTAATCTTCTCATACAGGACTTGTATTTCTTCAAACTTCTTGATTTTCAATTCAGAGTGCTTGAAGTTTCCTACATGCTTCAAGTAGGTCATCATTTGATTTCTCAGTTGATTCTTGGTTGGTGGTCTGTTCCTGATGGCCTTTGATCTCTGTTAAGCAAGGAATTTTCTTTGAGCAGCAATTATGTCATGAAGGAATGGAATTCAGGAACCAAGGATGGGAGCAGAACTGGACAGAAGGAGGATTCTAAAGCATTGGTGACAATTGATGGAGAAGGTGTGGATTGGACAAATCATTTAGAATATGAAGATTATGCTTTGATGGCTTGCAATAGCTCAGACTCAGATACAGAGGTAATTTCAAGTTCAAATAAGTGTAAAGAGTCTTATGCTTATCTTAAAAAACTGTATGATACTCAGAGAGAACAACTTAGTGATGCAAGCATAGAAATAAAAGCATATTCTCAAGGTCTTAAGAAAGTTGAAGCACAGTTAGTTGCTCATCAACAAGGACAACTTTGGTATGAACAAAAGATAAAGTTTATGAAAATAGATTTAGATGATAAAACAGATGTTCTCACATACCATAAGAAATTATTAGCAGAAGCTCAAAAAAAAAAGAAGATTTAAAGGCTAAAGTAGAAAAATGGCATAATTCTTCTAAGAATCTTAGTAAACTGCTAAATACCCAAATGAGTGCTAATGATAAGTTTGGGCTTGGGTATGGGGATCACAGATATGATGGTATTTTGAGCTATGAAAATGAAGTGTTGCAGAGTGTTTTTATGAATAAAGAGAGTGAGATAGAAAACCAACCTTTGTATGATAGGTTTGTTACAGCAGAAGGAATGCATGTTGTACCCCCACCCATGACAGGGAATTATATGCCCTCTGGACCTGAAATTGAAGTAGATTACTCACAATTTACATATGGTCCAAAACAGACTCAACCTAGTGAATCTGAATCACAATCAAGTGAATTTGATACCTGTGAATCTAACATTAGTGCAGAACCCTCTGAATTAGTGTCTGAACCAGTTGTCAATGAATCTAATGTAGAATGTCAACCTAAGGTATGGTCTGATGCTCCTATCATTGAGGAGTATGAATCAGATAGTGAAGATGAGTATGTGTCTATACCAACAAAACAACAAGAAACACCTAGTTTTGCTAACCAGCAAGTAAAAACTCCTAGGGAAAATGTTAAGAGTCAGTTCACACATAGTCAAAAACCTAAAGTTGACAAGAAAGATTTGGGGTATGGGTTTACTGTAAGAGCATGTTTTGTATGTGGTAGTCTTAATCATTTAATTAGAGATTGTGATTTCCATGAGAAGACACGCGTGGCAAGAAAAGCTGAACTTAAACATTGGTTGGAATATGTGCATCACAGACGCGCTATACTCTCGCAAACAAAACCAATTTGTTCCTTCAGCAGTACTAACTAGAACTGGTAAAATTCCAGTTAATACTGCTAAAGCTAGCAGTACTAAAAATTTTAGTACTGCTAGGCAACGTTTTAACAGACAGACAGTACTAACTAGTACTGCCATGAAAGTTAATACTGTTAAGCCCATTGTGAATAGAGTTAGACCAGCAAATGTTTTTTTCAAAACTCATTCACCATCCTCAAGGCCTTTCAAAAAGACAACAGTACTTAGAACAGATTTTTCAAATCAAAAGCTTAATACTGCTAAGGTAAATGCAGTTAGTACTGTTGGGGGACAAAGGGAAACTGCTGTTAAGTCCTCAGCAGGTTGTAATTGGAGACCACAAAGAAACAACTGGCACAATATCTCCAAATACAATAGTGGATCCAATCTGAGAAACTGTTATACTTTCAAAGATCCACTAGGCAGACTCAAGCCCAAACAGGCTTGGGTCCCTAAGAGAGTCTAATCTCTTTCTTTTAATGTGCAGGATTATCCACATAGAGCTCTAAAGAATAAAGGAATTGTTGATAGTGGATGTTCCAGGCACATGACTGGAAACAAGGCCTACCTTGCTGAGTTTCAAGACTTTAATGGTGGCCCTGTTGCTTTTGGAGGTAGTAAAGGTTATATCACTGGTAAAGGTAAAATTAAAACGGGTAAGTTAGATTTTGAGGATGTATGCTTTGTAAAAGAACTTCAGCATTTCAATCTCTTTTCTGTGTCACAAATTTGTGACAAAAAGAACAAGGTTCTGTTTACTGACTCTGAATGTCTTGTTTTGTCTTCTGAGTTTAAGTTACCTGATGAAAATCAAGTATTACTTAAAATCCCCAGACAAAACAATATGTACAGTTTCAATTTAGAGAACATTGTTCCTTCAGGAGGATTGGCTTGTTTAATTGCAAAGGCTACAACTGATGAATCTAACAAATGGCATAGGAGGTTGGGTCATGTTAATTTCAAAAACCTACTAAAACTTGTAAAAGGGAACCTTGTAAGAGCGTTTACCTTCAAAGCGGTTTCGTTTTTTTTCTAAAATGACACACTTGTGTTGCTTGTCAAAGGAAAGCAACACAGGCCTCTGTAAGGGCCAAATCGTTCAGCTCTATTAGCCACTCTTTACAAACTTCTTCATTTGGATTTGTTTGGACCTACATAGTAATGAGTTAAACCATAATACCTATTTCATTATAACAATGATGATTTTAGCAGGTTTAGTTGCGGTATTTTTCTTAAGAACTAAGGATGAAACTAGGCAATCCTTAAAGGACTTATAAGAAGATAGAGAACCAATTGAATCAAAAAAGTTAAAACCATTAGTTGATAATGTACAGAATTTAAGGAACAAGGATGTTATGAATTCTGTGGGTCAAAAGGTTCAAGAAGGAATACGTAATGCCAGAACTCCACAACTAAATGGAGTGCTGAGAGAAAGAACAGGACCCTTTATTGAGGCTGCTAGGTCCATGCTTGCAGATCATTTTTTACCTACCAACTTTTTGGGCTGAAGCAGTTAGTACTGCTGGTTATGTGCTAAAACGGGTATTAGTGACCAAAGCCTCATAATAAGAACACTTATGATCTTTTAAAGCTGGTAGATACCGATTATAAATTTTATAGACCGTTTGGGTGCCATGGTGAACCATCGTGATTACCATTGCCACCTGGTGTAAGTTTGCTGGAAAATCAGATGGGGATTTTTAGTTGGGTATTCTCCTACAAATCAAGGCTTTTTGAGTATAGAATTTAGAAACCAAAAGGACGTTGAGAAAAAACCAGCACATCAAAATTCTTTAGAGAACAAACTAAATGTTGCAGGGAAAGGACCAACTTGGCTTTTTGATCTTGATTATTTAACTGATTCTATGAATTATCATCCTGTAAGATCAGAGAATCAAGCTAATCATCATGCAGGTCAACAAGAAGCTAACCAAAATGCAGGTACAGAAGACATTATTGATGCAAGGGATTCTAAAATAGAGGATGAATCTGCTCAAGACTGCTTTGTACTGCCAATATGGCCTTCTTATTCTTCAAAAATCACTCCTATAGTACAAACAGATGATAAGAGAGAAGGTCCAAGAGAGGAAGAACAAGTCTTTATGGATGAACTTGAAAGACTTAAGAGGCAAGAAAAGGAAGCTAATAAGGAAGCTGAAGCTCTCAGGAAGAAGTTTGAACAAGAAACTGAGAACTTGGTTATACAAGCAGGAGCTGCTAAGGCTAGCAGTACTAACATTTTTAGTACTGTTAGCACACCAGCTAAAGCTAGCAGTACTAACCTAGTTAATACTGTTAGCATACCAGTTAGTACTGCCAATCCTCATGAGGGACTATCTCTTTCTGATCCAACAAATCCTGAAGAAGATGATTCAGAAATACCTCCACTTGAGGATATCTATCAAAATTCTACTGATGGTATTTTTACTACTTCATCTTATGATGATGAGGGTGCAGTGGCTGACTTTACAAACTTGGAAACTGTTGTGAATGTTAGTCCTATTCCCACATCAAGGATTCACTCCTCTCATCCTACAGCACTTATTCTAGGAGATCCAACCTCAGCAGTTCAAACAAGAAGCAAATTGCATCACAGTTCTGGAGCCCATGCTTTTGTTAGCTATGTTCAAAAGCAAAGAAGAAATAATCATAAGGACTTCCAGCATTGTTTATTTGCTTGTTTCCTGTCTCAGAATGAACCCAAGAAGATTTCAGAAGCTCTTGAAGATGAAAGTTGGGTTGATGCTATGCAAGAGGAATTGCTGCAGTTTAAGATACAGAAGGTTTGGGTTTTAGTAGATTTGCCTTATGGGAAGAAGGCTATCGGTACAAAGTGGGTTTATCGAAATAAGAAGGATGAAAGAGGAGTTGTTGTCAGAAATAAAGCAAGGTTAGTTGCTCAGGGACATAGGCAAGAGGAAGGGATAGACTATGATTGCTTTTTTTTTTTAGGTTTTTGCTCCTATGGCCAGGATTGAAGCCATAAGGATCTTTTTGGCCTTTGCCTCATACATGGGTTTTATAGTCTATCAAATGGATGTGAAAAGTGCCTTCCTTTATGGGAAAATTGATGAAGAGGTATATGTGTCTCAACCACCAGGTTTTCTAGATCCTAAATATCCTCAGAAAGTATACAAAGTTGTAAAAGCTCTCTATGGGCTACATCAAGCTCCCAGAGCTTGGTATGCTACTTTATCTACTTTCTTGTTGCAGAATGGCTACAGAAGAGGTACTATTGACAAAACTCTCTTCATAAAGAAGGACAAACATGATATCATAACATAAAAAATTAAAAAAACAAACAAAATAGGTTCAAGTCTATGTGGATGATTATCATCTTTGGTCTAAAAGAAATCTTGGTGTGATGAGTTTGAGCATTGATGAAGAGTAAATTTTACGATGAGTTCAATGGGAGAGCTCATTTCTTTCTGGAATACAAGTCAAACAGAAGGCAGATGGCTCGTCTTTATTAGTCAGGATAAGTATGTTGCAGAAATCCTGAAGAAGTTTGACTTTGCAAATGTTAAGACTGCTAGTACACCAATTGAGACTTAGAAGCCTTTAGTCAAGGATGAGGAAGCCAGTGATGTGGATGTCCATCTCTATAGGTCCATGATTGGCTCCTTAATGTACTTGACTGCTTCTAGGCCTGATATTATGTTTGCAGTCTGTGCTTGTTCTAGGTTTTAGGTCACTCCAAAGTCTTCCCATCTAAGTGCTGTCAAGAGAATTTTTAGGTACCTAAAGGGCAAACCCAAACTGGGTCTTTGGTATCCTAGAGTATCTTCATTTGACCTGGAATCCTACTCAGATAGTGACTATGCTGGAGCAAATCTTGATAGGAAATCAACAACAGGAGGTTGTCAATTTCTTGGCAGGAGACTCGTTTCTTGGCAATGCAAAAAGCAGACCATTGGGGCTACTTCTACTACAGAAGCAGATTATGTTGCTGCTGCAAGCTGTTGTGGGCAGGTTTTGTGGATTCAAAATCAAATGTTAGACTATGGGTTCAACTTCATGAACACAAAGATCTACATTGATAATGAAAGCACCATTTGCATTGTAAAGAATCCAGTATATCATTCCAAAACAAAGCACATTGCTATTAGACACCACTTCATAAGAGATGCTTATGAAAAGAAACTAATTCAGGTGCTTAAAATCCACACTGATGACAATGTAGCTGATCTACTAACCAAGGCTTTAAGTTATCATATATTACTTACTATTTTAAAAAACTAGTTATATACAAACCAAACTAACAAATTTACCTTTATACCTCATCATATTAATAAATAAATAAATACTAACAATTACCCCAATTTTAATCCAAACCCTCTTAAATCAATTCAAAATCGTTGTTGTATTCATGATCTTAGTTTCTATCACCAGTGTCTAGACATTCTTCATCAACAATCCTCACATCAGTGACATTTGATACGCTCATTCTCAATCACTACTCAGACTCCTCCCTACCCTCAGTGCTCGACACCAAAATCATAAAATACTGTATGAATCCCTCTAAACCTCTAATCATATGTCCCCTCCAATAGACCCTCTATCATCTCTTTAAACATGTCTAACTATCTACTCATGCTCCCCCAAATGCGCTCAACGTACTCGCGCTTCTACATCATCTCTCACACGCCAACCCTCTGTGTGACTCCCAGCCCACGATAGTAGATTAGCATAGACGTGTCTTGACAGGTGAGAGCACTGCCATGATATAACAGACTATATTAATGCGATACAAACTAGGTGATGCATTTCCGGAGGTTTGATAGAATTTAGAGAGTCATTGAGAAGAGTTACTGATGGTACTGAAGCACTCCTGATACCTACATTGTTCATTCTTTGATTGGATAAAGTTAGTACCGACAGGGCAAAGTTAGTACCGCTGGGCAAAGTTTGTACCACTATAGAGACGTTGAAGAAAAATACCGCCAAGGGTACAAAGTGTAAATTGAAACGGTTTCCTTGAAATTAGGTCTCCTAAACCTATATAAACCCATTTCAATTGCACAGTTCCTTACGCAATCTTTCTCAAATACATTCGTATCTACAAGCCCTAATATCTCTATTCACGACGATCACTCTTTCGACCACAATGGCTGTTCTTGATTCATGTCCTAAGCACAACATGGTCACGTATCTGGAGAAGTCTGAAGGGAATGCAGAGTTTCACGAGATCATTGATTTTCTTAAGCGCAATTCCATTCATCATGCTCTAACTATAAGTCCTGTTGTTTCTACCACATTTGTTGAACAGTTTTGGACGTCTGCTAAGTCCAAAATAATCAACAATGTTAGGCACATTACTGCCAAAGTAGCTGGCAAGTCTGTGTCTATCTCTGAAGCATCAATAAGAAGTGATCTTCTTTTTGATGATGCTGATGGGATAGACTCATTACCCAATCAGGCTATATTTGATGCTATACAGCTTATGGGGTATGAAGGGGATTTAACAGTGTTAACATTTAATAAAGCTTTGTTTTCACCCCAATGGAGGTTTTTATTTCATACAATGAATCATTGTCTTAGTTCAAAAAGCACCTCTTGGGATCAAATTCCTACTAATATTGCCACTGCTGTCATTTGTTTAACATCTAATCAGAAGTATAATTTTTCTAAGTTAATTTTTGATGGAATGCTTAGACATTTAGATGCTAAGAAGAAGTTTGTAATGTACCCACGTTTTATTTCTATCTTTTTAGATAAACAACTAGCTAATGTACCTGTACCTTTAGATCATTTTCCTGTAAATACTTTAACTAGTAAAGTCTTTTCTTTCATGGTTAAAAAGGGTAAACATTTCTCAGGGAAAGTCACCCCTTTATTTGCTTCTATGTTGGTACAACCAACTGAGGATGAGGGTGCTCCTTCAGAAAGACCATCTGAAGCACAACCTACACCCTCTCCTGCTCCCACTAGTGAAGTACCTCATGAGCCACAGACTGACTCATCTCCTGCTCACACTAGTGAGGTACCTATTGAGCAACAGACTGACCTATCTCCAAGACCTTCACCCACTCCTATTATTCCTGATTCTATCCCAGAAACTTCTTGTGGGAATCTTGGAGGTCATTCATCTAGTGATACATCCCTTTCAGGGAATGAGGGTGACATGACTCTCTAAAGTATCTATGATATTTGTCTCTCTTTATGTGCACAGGTTTCAGATCAAGCCAAGGAAATACAACACTTGACGGCTCAGATCAAGAAGCTCAAGAAGCAAGCTAAACCTGTCATCCACCACCATAGAGCATGGCTGAAAAGTGTCTCCTTAAAGCAAAGATTGACAAGAAAGAGCTTCCCCCAAGAAACAAAGGGTGCACAAAGAGTCTGTATCCAAACAAGGGAGGAAGTTTGCTAAAGGTGAACCTTCAGTTCAAAGAGATCCTCTATTTGATGAGCTTCCTGAAGATACAGTTGATCATATGGAAACAGAGAATGCTCAAGATGTGGGGAGGACAAGAGAAATAGTGGATGAAGAGAAGGAGATTGATGAAGATATACTTAGTACTGAAGATGTGCTTAGTACTGACAAGGAGAAAGTTAGTACTGACAGACCAATAGTTAGTACTGATGGATCCAAAGTTAGTACTGACAGGCAAGTTGAAGGTACCGATGAACAAAATGAAGGTACTGAAGAGCAAATTGAAAGTACTGATGGGCAAAGAAAAGGTACTGAAGATCATACTGAAGAAGGAAGTGCTACTCAAGCCACTCAAACACCTACTTCTACAATATTTGGAGATGATGAAACAATAGCTAAGGTTCTTCTCAACATGAGTCAAGCCAAAGCAGTTTCTAGAGAAAAGGAGAAAGGTGTAGAGTTGAAGGATATTGAAGAAACTGACAGACCTAGACCTACCTCTACAAGATCACTTCTGACATTAAAGCCTCTTCCAAAGATTGATCCAAAAGACAAAGGAAAGAAGAAAATAGAAGAGGAGGATGAATCTGAAAGTGAATCTGATGGTATTCCTGAAGCTGAGAAGAAGTTTAAACAGCTTGAAAGTGATGAAGAGATGGCTAGGAAAATACAAGAAGAGTGGGAAGGTGAAGAAGAAAGAAACAGAATAGCTAAAGAAAAAGCTACCAATGAAGCTCTCATAAGAAACTTTAATGATATAAAGGCAAGAATTGAGGCAGATAGACTTCTTGCTGAGAGGCTTCAAGAACAAGAAAGAGAGCAATTTACAATAGAAGAAAGAGCAAAGTTCCTTCATGACACAATTGCTGCTCAAAGAAAATTCCTTGCTCAACAGAGATCAGAGGCCATCAGGAACAGACCACCAACCAAGAATCAACTAAGAAATCAACTAAGAAGAATTATGCCATTTTTCTACTTTAGCCTTTAAATCTTCTTTTTCTTTTTGAGCTTCTGCTAATAATTTCTTATGGTATGTGAGAACATCTGTTTTATCATCTAAATCTATTTTCATAAACTTTATCTTTTGTTCATACCAAAGTTGTCCTTGTTGATGAGCAACTAACTGTGCTTCAACTTTCTTAAGACCTTGAGAATATGCTTTTATTTCTATGCTTGTATCACTAAGTTGTTCTCTCTGAGTATCATACAGTTTTTTAAGATTAGCATAAGACTCTTTACACTTATTTAAACATGAAATTACCTCTGTGTCTGAGTCTGAGCTATTGCAAGCCATCAAAGCATAATCTTCATCTTTTGAATGATTTGTCCAATCCACACCTTCTCCATCAATTGTCACCAATGCTTTAGAATACTTCTTCTATCTAGTTTTGCTCCCATCCTTGGTTCCTGAATTCCATGCATCCCTCCTCTTGTTGTCTTGATTTCCCTTGATTCTACACTCTCTAGCAAAATGCCCTGTGTTGTGGCAATTGTAGCATTCAACTTTAGTTTTATCAAAGCCAACTGGTTCTTTTGCATCAAACTGTAGTTTTCTACCAGTCTTCTTGTAAAACTTTTTCATTCTTAT
>BQNB010056202.1:0-38763 GCA_026074375.1 Tanacetum coccineum | reverse complement strand
TACATAGGTTGTTTTCGTGAACCGTCGTTCGTTATCGTGTGATTTTATTCTAGACTATTCTTCTTTAATTCACCAATCAAGGTGATTTCATAGCCCCACTTTTACTTGTTTAACTAGCATTTAGACCACTATTTCCCTAATTATCATGAACTGTTAATCACCTTAAACCGACTGGCTAGTTAAGTGATCGCGAGTGAATAAGTAGATCTATTGGGACTAATTATCCCTATCCAGGTAAGAAGCACTTACTAGTTTGAGTTTGCCAAGAACTAACGGATATATGTCATGTCGAAACTAGTTAGGTGGTCTTTGGTCGGACACTTGAAGGGTAAGCCTTATATAGCAGTGTACATGCTATCTTTCAGTATTAGCTTCGGTGTCATGAGCTTAGTGCAACGTAAATGCCTCTTTATGTGAAGTTGTATCTCCTATGACTGTCGCATACATTTTGATAATCTTGTGGTCCACATTAATTACGTTTGAACTAAACCTATGAATTCACCAACTTTATGTTGACGTTTTAAGCATTTTTTTTCTCAGGTGCTTAGCATGGCTGTTGTTGCTTGACTTATGTGAAGTCTAATTGCCCGGACCGGTTTACCAGAAATTTATCTATGTCTTTAAATACCGTTGTTGAACTTATTTAAGCTTCCGCATTTTAACTCTTGAATATTATAAATTTTATCGATGTAAACTTATTAATATTTTAAATTTATGCAACGGTGTTTATTTTCAAAACGTACCCTTAGAGGTTGTTCTTTATGCTTTGTACTTGAGATATTCAGTGAAGACACGCCCCCGGATGCTAAATCGGACAGGACCCTATTTGGGGGTGTGACACATATATTATTGTGTAATAGTTGGATTGGGTAGATCATGTAAGTATTTAGGTGAGTAAATACTTATGAGAACGGTTAGTATTTTAGGCCTCAAAATACAAGTGTAAGTGGTAGATCGGTTCAAGCTAATATTAGAACTTGACATTAGGCTTAGTATCGAAAAGTGGTGTAAGCCACATGTGTATGGTTTTCTCCGCCTAAATGGAGCTTTTTGATATAGTGAAGTGAACTCTCGAGTTGGATACTCGAGGAGTGGAGTAGGGCGAAGAGGAGCTTCGTTATCGAACAACTATAAATCTTTGTGTTGTTGTTTGATCTTTCTAACTCTTTCCTTTTGTCTCATATTTAATATTGTGTAGTTAATATCATTTACTTACTTATCTAGATTATTCATATTGGGTGTGTAGGATCAAATATCACTTCACTTCCATGATCAAACCACACAAAATCAAGTGGTAGAAAAGAGAAAAAAGATGGAGAGAAAAAATAGAGAGGAAATAAAAGAGTGTTTGGATTTCACAAATGTAATAGCATACAAAAATGAGAACCGATCCTTCTCCATTGTGGAGAAGGGGTATTTATACCTAGACCCTTTACTTGGGACGCCTAGGTTTATCTAACGAGCCAGGCTTGAGATTACTTGCGTTTAAGCCCACAACACTTGTAGAACTAGATTACATTAAATGAGCCCATTACCCTAACTAGCCAATTACAACGTCGATAAATTAATGACCAAAGCTTCCATATTGAATGACCGATACTTTTATTGTCGACTCAATATTTTAAAGCTAACAATCTCCCACAAAGTAAGGTCATTAAAATTGTGTTGTCGTTACATTCTTGAGTCTTGGCCTTGGTGTCGGTCTTTATCTTTGTTGTAGGCTTGTTCCTTTATGCTGTGTGATCTTTGATCTTGAGCCTTTGTCATTGTCTTTTAACTTTGTCTTTTAATATGAGATCTTTAAATCTTTTCCTTATATGTCTTTATCGTCTCTGCCATCTTGCGATCTTGTGTCTTGACCAACATGCTCATACTATGCATCATCTTGAAAGCTAACTAACAATCTCCCTTGACAATATTTGTCTTGTTAATCTTGATATCTCTAAGGAAGATCTTGAATATCAGAGTTGCAGAAGACTTTGTCTTTGAACTTGAGCTTTCTTGATTCTTGAATCTTGATGCTTATAATATGTCTTTGTAGCTTGAGCCTAAGCATGTGGTTATGAATCCAACCCGCTGGAATAGGGTCATTACACCATCGTCTAGACTTGCAATTATGTTAATAATAAATAACAGATATGACTAATATGGCTTTGTCATTCGTCGAAGTTTGGTTACCTGAACCTCCAGTTCCCTGTTTTACAGTATAAATATTGTATCTGTGATCAGGTAGATTCAAAGAACCTCCTTGACAGAGTTTCCAGCTGCACTAGCTTGTTCTCATTACCGAAACATCTCAAAGCAGACAACACGGTAAGAGTGAATCAGTTAGTTACTGTTTTACTGATTCAGTCGTCAATTCATTTTCTGGACCAAAATCGATATCCAGTTGACACAAGTTTGATTTATATAGAATCTCGCAAGTTACCTACCGTAATGTTGTTTAATGTTGACACTGGAAGGATTTCCATTCGTCACTATGAATACTGAAGAGTATCACTCTGAATGTTCTTGCAAAATCACAAGGATAATGCATAAGACTCTTTGTTATCACTTGTGTTTTAGATGTTGAGCAACAAGTGTTTGTCATGAAATGTGTCCTACTAAGATTTATAGATTGATCTCTTGGCTCTAGACTCTTTTAGTGCATTTTGGTTTTAGTGATCAAAGGCTGGAGCAGACTGCCACCTTTTCAATATCAACTAACCCGGAGTGAGATAGTTAATAGAAGTCGTGTTAAATTCCGTGACAAATGAGACAATAATCTTTTGAGAGAAACTTGAATGGCTGGGAAGGGTTGTGTATTGCATCACTGGGTCCATGATGTCTTTCTTCAATACTATAATTCATCTTTGTGAGACTGATAACATATGTATTGACCCGATTTCTGCCTAAATTATGTGGAGGGCTTCTTTCTTTTCACCCTTTTATCCATACATTTCTTTTTCATTCTTTAACCCCTTCAATGTTTACCAAGACGTCATTATTAACACCTTGTTGTGATTGTTCCAGTGTTAGCTCATGTCTTAGTCAATATTATTCCCATTTCTCATTCTTCTCCAAATCATACCTAAGGACTATTATTTCTAACTATGGATTGTCCTTGGGTAGATCCCTCCGGTTCTGGTTAGATCATAGGACTAATACCTAACCTAACCACCTTATGACTTCAAAATCGTCATGAATTAAAAGGTTGTTGGGTATTTGACCGTATCCATAAAACCATTGAAAACAATCAAAGTGTTTGATAAATATCAAAGCTTTTGACACTTTGAAACTTTCATCTTATGAACAACTCCCCCTACATACGTGCATCGATAAACGAAAGTGTTTTTCACATGTCGGTAGTAGTGAAAATCACTTTCAGTTTTTTAGATCATTTATTATTTTACTTTATCACATTTTAAGCACATTTTCCCCTTATTTTATATACTAAGACACTTAGTTTTTCAAATACCAAGTGCTTAATGTAACAATCCGTAATTCCATGCCATTTTACGACAATAAATATTCAACCATTTATTTTAAACTTTTACGCGTTCACTTTTTATTTCAACCGTTAAGTTAAATCGTGTAAACTAAAAATCCACATTCAACGTAAACGGACATCTAACAAATAAAAATTTTCGTCAAGCAAGTGTTATATAATTGTTACGAAGATAATTATTAACTTTTCACTTTTTATTTTTATTTGTTACGTAAAACGTTTACGTTTCGCAATAAAATATATTTATGCATTCATGGAAGCACCAATACCTATCTATACTTTAACAAATACCCACTCTTATACCCAAAACACAAAATTTATATCATTTCTATCTTGATAACCCATTCTAGCCGTCCCATGATATGCACCAAATTAATAAACCATAATCCTCCACTAAAGTCATTTCAAATTAATTACATCTTCTTATTAACCACCTAGTACACCATCACTTCTTTAACCATGGGATAACCAAGTCCTTTTGTACCCTCTTTGCATCTCTAGTCATTCCCTCCTCCTAGGGATCACTTGTACCCTTGTACTTAAACCACTTCTAATCCATGGTTTTGCTTAATAATTTCACTATAAAAAGAGGACTATTGTAAGACTTATACATACATCAACAAGCAAAATAAATTTTCTCTCTTCCTTTTCTAGTCCATAGTCACGACAACAACAAGAAAGTGCAAGAACAAAATAGTTTTGATAATTTGTAAGCATATTCAAGAAGGTTTAAAGGGGTTTAAGTTAGTTACAAACATAAGGGTTTGCAAAGGTTTATTAAGTGTTCATCACCTCCATTCTCATTCATACAAAGGTTCATTTACATCTCTCTATTTTTATATATTTTCTTACATGATATGCATCTTGATTTATAAGTGAAATCACAAACTAGGGTTTTATTGTAACAAGATATGTTAATAATCATGTTTATATACTTTTCAAGTACAATCGTTCATATAATGAAATGGAGTTAAGAATATTGTAGATCTATGAAATACACTTAATTTGATATACTACAAGTATTGGTTAAATTATAAAACAAGTGGTAGTTTATTTCTTGTTATAATTTGTTCACATAAAATCATAGATTATTTCTTTTGTGTTTTATAATATTTACACATGAAATGAATGAGTAATTAGAGGACTATAATGTAAAGGACTTTAAATATACACAAGTTAGTGTATTGGACAAATTAGAGGACTTGTAGTTGTGTAAACTTGGTAAAAATCACAAAACGAAAACGTATATACATACCAACTGGAACAGTCGGCCAAACTGGTAGTGGCACGGGTTTCTAGGCAGATTATGGGTCTAATAATAAGATAGTACGTCTTCCCATGATTCTGTGGATATAAAGAACTCGAAAAACCAATGTAAAGTGAAGGTGATATGAATTTTACGAGAAACCGGGGAATATATACAAATTTCAGCTTTGTTATTATTTCATGTAGACGCTGTTAAGAATTTAAATAAGGCTTTACGAGTGTTTTCGGTTCCGTTTGGACTATAAAAATCTTAACAAACAATAGTGTATCATTTATATATTATTAATACGTGTTTTAAAACTTTATATATATCATTTACAAGTTTAATTAAACTATATATACTTGACATTTTAATAAACAATAAAAATAGTGAAAACGAGCTAAGATGACTAAATTTAATTGTTGGCTATTAGACTATCTTTCTACATTCTTAAATATATATACATACATATATATGTATATATATACATACATATATATGTATATATATACATACATATATATATATATATATTATATATATATATATATTATATTATAAATTTTTATTATATATACTATATATATTTTTTATATATATATATATCTGTTTATAATATACATGTATATCTATACATGTTTGTTATGATATCATATTTATGTATATTATATATATGTATATATTTTTATGTGTATATTTATTTATGTATATAGATTTTTGTAAGATATATATAACCTTTTGAACTTTCAATATCATGATTATATAAATAACTTTTTTCAGTTTTACTTATTATATACTTATACTTTGTTAATTCTATTTATTTATAAAGTCTCATATATTATATTTTCCTCTATAGTAAATACATGTGGGGTATTTACCTTTATGGGAAGTTACATTACATTTACTTCTATCTTATAAACTAAACAAATACTATAGTGTGGTGTTCTGCTTAATTGTTGCATTGTTGTGATTTATTCCAAGTGTCATGCTAATAGACTTATATTAAAATAGGTTGCGATCCAATAGATGTGTCGTCATTCATTGATTGATTGCCCATTTACTCATACCATCATTTAAGGTGAGTTTATAGCCCCTCTTTCACTTGTTTTACATTTACTTATAAATCTCGAGGGAGAGAATACTTTGTTAGTTAACAACTTGTTTATATACTTTTTTTTTTCTTTTACATATTGTTTCGCATATTGATTTCGAATGGAGCTCGTTAACATACTAATTTACAAAAAACTGTTACATACTCGTACAAACACATTTAATGACTGGAATTAACAAAACTCGGTTACATGTACATTTTCAAAACTATTTTCATTGTTGATTACAAACTCGTTTACATAATCATTTTCATATTGTTTAGGATACAATACTTGTTTTCACTTATGGAAGCAACAACTTTACTTTGATTTAAATGATTACGGATTAGCTTAAGTTGCATGAATTGTTAATTACTCAGAGGGTAAGCGCGATTGTTATAAAATAGATCTATTTGGGATTGACAATTCCCGTTCGGGTGATTAGCTTTTACTAGTTTCAGCGGTACTGAACTAACGAACGTTATACCATGTTGGAGGACGACTTGATTGTAGTCTACAGGGCCAACAACTCAATAATCATGAACTCTTATATGCCTTGAATACAGTGGCATCATAATTAAGTTACGTCGCATGAGTTTCTTGAACTTAGGGGTGCAGTTGTAATTAACATGGTGGACCTATTGTATTGGATACATATGGTATGATATTTCACCTTTTGGTCCAACTATACTTAACTTTTTGTGACTGTTGTATGGGATACAATAGTCATACACTTCTTGATTCCACTTTTTACATTACTCTTTTCTTGATCGATTATATGGTATTGAAAATGGTCATTCCAAGCTTTAATAATCTTGATTTCAACATTTTTTACATACATTTTTATGCTAACATAAGGGTTAAAAAGGTCATTACATACTTTATTAAACTCGAGTTCTAACGTTTTAACAAACTTATTGTTTGGTTTGTGTTTATATGCTTTTTAGGAAAACCTATATATTTACAGTTTAATGCGTTGCTTATAGTCTTGTTGGGTGAGAATTGTAACATAGATTAGGTTTACATATACTAGTTTTGTGATCTACCATTGTATACTTAACAATAACCTATGAACTCTCCAATTAATTACGTAGCAAAAATAATTATCTTAGCTTGGGATAAACGTTGACCTGAAACTTGGGTTGTTATAATTTCTTCGTTCTCTCACATCTTGTGCGAAGGTACTCATGAAGTAACGCTCCCGGACATATTTCTGCTGCGACCCATTTTGGGGGTGTTACAGATTGGTATTCAGAGCCAAGTTAATAGAGAACTAGGTTGCATATTTTACCTAGACTATAACCGTTTTCACAAGCATTGTATCACATCAAACATTTTCATGTGCACACACACTACTTGCTTACTTTCTTACATTACTTGATTACATGACATATATATATATATATATATATATATATATATATATATATACATATATATATATACATATATATATACATATATATATATATATATATATATGCACATATATACATACATACATATATACATATATGCTTACATTCCCTTACGTATATTTTTCATTTATTTATATAAGAGTTATTTGTATAAATATTAGAACTTTTCTCATAGACATTGTGAATGACACGATGGTCCTTAAAAATTTTCATGACTTTACACAATATCATTTTACATAACATTGAAACATGTCACAGTCTGCCTATCCCACTAGTTACCTTATCATGCAACTTCGAATTAAACACCCGCCTCATACTATTGAAACACCTACGTCATCTTGTGACCCGTCTTACTTAGTGAAACCTAAGTTGGAACCATCATAGACTCTATTTCCTTTAAGTAATTTATGTTATACTTCCTTTTACATGTTCGCTGCATTGTGTGGATGATTTTAAATTATCTATCAAATTAATAAGTCATGAAAATTTTGTCAATTTTATTTCAATTTTCCATTTATTCATGCAAACCACTCTCTGAAGCATTATAACTTTATAAAACATTTTACTATCACATGATAAACCATTTTACTATCGTTGACAAATTGTTTTACTATCGTAAAAAAAACTAACATCTTATTTTTACCTTATGGAACTATTTTGTTTCCATCGCATAAATTATTTTACTATCTTGAGCTATTTAGCTATTGTCTTATAAATTATCGTACGGTCTTGTGAATTATTTTCTCACACTGTAAACCATTTTGATACTACTTTATACATAACACTATTTTGACGAAAATGAGAATCGCATCGTTAGACCTCAAATATACATAGCCTGATCACCTATGTATAATTCAGGAAGGACCATGCCATGCTGAGAGTAATCATCATAAAACTTTTGTCAATAATCCATTTTTACTTACATCCTTGAAAAGCAAAGTTTTGTGTGTGTATTCATAAAACGAGTTTACTTCGAGAAATCAAATTAGTAACCATAGCAACTAAGTAGACCTTTACTCCACCTTATTACATAGAGTTGACCATCTTATACCAAATCTTAACCAAAAAGTCGAAGATGCATCATTAGCTACCCTAGGGCAATTCACCGGCAAGTTTAACCACCATCAAGAAATTGAAACCCAAACCTCTTTAACAACACCATTCCAGAAGGCAACTCAACCTGAATTTCTGGACGAAATTCTTTTAACACGAGGAGACTATAACAATTCACATTTTCACACCTTTTTGCGTCATTAAATATTCAACTATTCATTTTAAACTTTTGCGCGTTTACTTTTAATTTTCATCGTTTAGTTAAATCGCGTAAACTAAAACTCAACATTCAAAGTAAACGGACATCAAACAAATAAAAGTTTACGTCAAGTAAGTGTTATATAATTATTACGAGGATAATTTATAACTTTTCATGTTTTATTTTTATTGGTTACGTAAAACGTCTACGTTTCGCAATAATATACATTTAGGCATACACGGAAGCACCTATACCTATCTATACTCAAATAAATACCCACTATTATACCCAATACCCAAAATTTAATCAATTCTTCACTTCTATAAGCCCTTAGGCCGGTTCTATATATACAACACACTTAATAAAATGCAAACTCCCTACTAATATCCCATCACTTAGTTACTTACACAAGAGTACACCTCAAACCATAATTCTTCATAAATTGGCACATCAACATGTCCTCCCCTCTCTTTAGCCATGCCCCTCCTCCTAAGGAGGAAAAGAGCACCTTACACCCTTGTCCTTAATACCACTTCCTATTCTAACGGTTTAGCACAATACTTCTATCTATATAAGGCAAGTCCTAGAAAGTTTATACTCTCATTTACAAGTAAACAAAACACACAAACTCTCTCTTATTCTTCCCTAAACCCACGGCTCAAAATCCTCATTTAGGGTTTCCATAGTTCTTATTCTACAAAGATTATAAGCATACAAGTGTTCTTAGGTATACTATCTAAGGTATATCAAGGTGGTTTGGAAGCTTGGGTGTTTATACTATCTAAGGTATACAAGGGTTTATATCAAGAAGAAATTAGGGTTTCTAGTTAGAATTAGGGTTTTCTTGCAAGTATTTAGGGCTAAATACTTGTGTTTGATTTGTGTATCATCTTCATACATCTTCATAAACATAAACCCTAATCTTTCTAATTATTTAATTTCATATTTTATAATTGTTATAATGTTAATCACCACCTAGGGTTTGTTTTATGAGTTTACAAAATAACATAGGTATGTACATGATTTGAACTTATTTATTCTTATGATGAAATGATGTTAAAAATATGATAGAACACAAGAAAAATACTTATTATAAGTGTTGGTTAATTTATAGATTTAGTTTATAAATTAAATTGTTGAAAGTTTATTATTAAAGTTTGTACAAATTATTACGAGGACATTATACTTGGACAAGAATGATGGACATGAACTTGAGGACCAAAAATATGTAAGACTTGTGGTATAAATTAATGTATTATATGTATACATATAATAATATATATATATATATAATATAATATATATTATTTATAAATATATATATATATACTATATAATATATAATATTCATATATATATATATGTTACATATATATATATATTATACATATTATATATATATATATATTATATATAAATATATTATACACTAATTATATATATACATATAGAGAGATGGGTTATTGTGGTGTAGTAGCTTAAAGTTGTTAAAAAGAGAAGTGGTTTTAACCATTGAATCTATTAATTGACATATAATTTAATTAATAGTAGATATATGACATTAAATTTTATACATAAAAATTGATGTACAACTACAAAAAACTTGTTACGTAGCCATTTATAGCTGATACATATTAAATTATACCCCATTGTTTTGTTTAACAAAAGATATAATAGAAATAAACTTTTATTCGCAATTCAGTGATACACCTTATAAGTTCATCCGACTCTAAAAAACACTTGTTAAAAACTATATAAATAACTGATACACAAGAAACCGGTATAATATTAAAAACCTCAAATCCACACTGCTCGTACACGAACCAAAACCTTCAACAACTCGTATACAAACCAACTCGTACACGGACCATCAACTAATTAATTAATGTGACATTTGTCGAAATTCTATTACTTCTCACTTTAACAACTTTAAACAACTACACCATTTTAACTAGATTATTATATATTATATATATATATATATATATATATATATATATATATATATATATATATATATAAACAGACAGTTTTGCGTATTCTGTTTGGATTTGAAATTTTATAAAATGTGCAAGTTACTGAGTTAATAGTACTCATTTTGAGGATTCCGTGCATATAAAGAACTTGAAAAACCGAGCAATAACGAATAAGTTATGAATTTTACGAGTTTACGATTATTAAATATATAAAAGTGTTTTTATAAAAATAGTTTTTATAAAATTGACATAGATTTAGAACAGATTTTTTTTAAATGTTTTATTATGATAGAACATTTCAATAGGAAACCGTGCATATAAAGAACTCTAAAAACGGAATTAAAACGAAGGAGTTATGAGTTTTGAAAGATTTAAAGTTATAAAAATAGTTTTATTAACACATTTTGAATTTACTGTTTCGAGACAAATTTTTATAAAATAGTGAGTAATTTATTTGAATAGTTGATCTCATCACGATCTCATACATATAAAGAACAAGTTAAACGGAGTTAAAATGAGTGAGTTATGAGTTTTTAAAGATTTCGAATAAATAGAAATTACAAAAACTAATTTATTTTTATTAACAATTTTCTGAATTTTTATAAAAATAAAACAATCTGATAGAAACTTAAAATATGATTTACGAGTGTTTTCGGGTCCGTCTGGACTATAAAAACGTTAAGAAATATTGAAGTAACATTTATATAATATTTATATACGTTTTTAACTTAATAAATATGATTATATTAAAATAATTAAACCATTTATGTAATATCATTATATAAGCAATGAAAATATTAAATCATGTATTATTAACAAATAATCAATTGTTGGACAAAGATAATATTTTATTTTACGGATACATACACGTAGACATTTATTTAACAAATACGATTTAAATATCGTTTTGACTTTTTAAATTAAACAAAAACTATTAGGTAGTGATGTAACTCTATAACTTACGATGTTGCATTTATATTAAATACATTATACTTATACGACCTATAATTAATTAGGTTGCATTCCGGATCGTTTGCGACGATTACTTTGTTGATTTTGCGATAATCACTTCTTTCACTAGAGGTGAGTTTATAGCCCCTCTTTCACTTGTTTTACATTTACTTTACAAATCTCGGGGGAGAATACATGCTCGTTACAACTTGTTTACATATTCATTTACAATCTCTTTTACATACTCTTCTACATACTTGTTTACATACTTGATTTCGTAACTCATTTATATACTCGTTTACATGAATGTTTACAAACTCATTTACATGGTTGATTACAAACTCGTTTACATACTCATTTTCATATCTCGCAATGGGATACAATACTTGTTTTCACTTATAGACGCAACAACTTTACTTTGATTCAAATGATTACGGATTAGCTTAAGTTGCATGAACTGTTAATTACTCGGAGGGTAAGCGCAAATGTTATAAGATAGATCTATTTGGGATTAACAATCCCCGTTCGGGTGATTAGCTCTCACTAGTTTCAGCAGAATTGAACTAACGAACGTTATACCATATCAGAGCATGACTGGATTGGTGTCTACAGGGCCAACAACTACATACTCATGAACTCTTATCGTGCCTTGAATAAAGTGGCATACATTTAAGTCTACGCCGCAGTTTAATGAACTTAGGGGTGCAATCGTAATCACACATGGTGACTATTGTATTAGATACAATGGTCATGCATACTTTACAAACGCTTTGGTCCAACTATACTTAACTTTTTGTGACTATTGTATGGGATACAATAGTCATACATATCTTTGATTCCAACTTTTACACTTACATTTTCATGACTATTATAAAGATTGAAATGGTCATGCACGCTTTATAAATCTTGATATCAACATTCATACATACATTTTTATGACTATCATAAGGGTTGAAAAGGTCATACATACTTTACAAAACTCGGATTCCAACATTTTAACAAACGCATTTGTGTGGTTTGTGTTTATACGCATTTTAAGAAAACCTATATATTTAAGTTTATGCGTTGCAAGTCTTGTATGGGTGGGACTTGTAACACAGTAAGTTTACATATATATAGTTTTGTGATACACATTTATACTTACAAAAACCTATGAACTCACCAACTTTATGTTGACACTTTTTAAGCATGTTTTTCTCAGGTGAATTAGATGCTTGGCTTACTTGATGTGCATTGGAGTCTAAACAATACAAGATTACTTTTCAAACGACACATTTAGAGGTCGTTCTCTCAATTCTTGTGCAATGGTATTATGAAGTAACGCTCCCGGACATACTTTCCGCTGCGACCGAATTTGGGGGTGTTACAGTTAAAATTTGTCTTGAAAATTTCAAAGGAAGAGAAATGTTTCATCACGAATTATGTGGACCTTTTATTTTTGCTCCCCCTCAACAATACATGTGACACCAATTGTAATTGATGTTGAGATACCACCAATGTAATGTTGAAGGATAGAGATAGTGTCGAGTAAACAATTTTTGAAAGATTGTGAAATGTCATTGAATAATTCTTGAGAAAGGTTTTTCTCGTGACACGTATAAGTTTATTAACACATAGAAATATTCATGACAGAATGATTCACGGGAACAAAGCAAAAATTTATTTAAGTGTTGAGCACACAGAAGTCAATTTTGAAAGATTAGAAAAGTCATTGAATACTACTGAAAAGATTGCTCAGACACTGGATCATCTTATAACAAACATTAAAAAGTAAGTTATGTCATTGTTACCAAGTTGTTATTAAGAGATTTTTGATAATGTTTTGAATACATAAGAATTGTCGTGAGATGATGTATCCAAAAACATTAAAACTTTAGTTTTTGAAAAACCATTTATAAAAATGATATCACTTGTTATTAAAATGATCGTCTTTGAATGCTTTGTGAGGGATGGAGTGTTGAACATACAGTTTTGAATGATTTTGAATTGTCATTGAGAAATTCTTGAAAATTTTTGTTCAACTCTTGAAAAACCATATGTTAGAAGAATTCTCTTCTAACTCTAAGGGTAAGCGCACTGAGGCGTACACTGTCCTTTCTTGAGCCAAAAACTTTGAATGTCTTGTATAAACTGCTCAAGTCCGAGAAAATTGCTTTTCTTGTTGTTAGGATAAGTTATCGTTAAAGATAAACTTTCCTTTATTTGAAGTTCGGGTTATGTACAGATTTGCACATAAGCCATTGTCATAAAGCACGAGTTACAGTCTTTGGTAACTATAAGTCATTAAGAAAATAGAAATGACATGATTTAAATCATTTGAACTCTTGCTCGAACTTCATTTACACACTCGTGTCAATGTTAATCGACATTTTTTTAACTTCATTTACACACTCGAACTTCATTTACACACTTGCGTTAATGTTACAGTCTTTGGTAACTAGAAATGTTAATTGACATTTCTAGGTACATAAATGTTATCGATTCCAATAGACATGTCGAGAAGATTCTTTTTGGTATTTTTTTATTTTCTGATTTTGTATTTTGCTTTTTGAAATTTCATATTTTTATATTTTGTTTTTCATAAAATATTTACAATTCGATGTTTGATGAAATCTATCAAGCAGATTCATTTGCTAGAACCTCTAGTTCTGCTAGAGTCAAAGATCGCATACCAAGTCGTCTAACAAGATACTCAAACGTTTTTTTATGAAAGAGCTTTCGTAAACATGTGCTAACTGGTATTCAGTTATGAAAAAGTATAGTTCAATTATACCACATTCAACCTGTTCCTTGATAAAGTGATAGCGAACAACAATATGTTTGGTGTGAGAGTGTTGCACTGGATTGCATGAGATGGCGATGGCTGACTGAGAGTCGCAGTACAATGGTATTTTGTTGTAGTCAAAGCCATAATCCTTAAGCTGTGTTCGCATCCAAAGAACTTAGGCACAACTCGCGGATAACGCCACGTACTTTGCTTCTGCCGTTGACATTGAGGTGCAGTGTTGCTTCTTGGACATCCAACTAACTATCTTGTCACCTAAGAATTGAATTCCCCCAGAAGTACTTTTGCGAGTATCAAGACAACCTACGTGGTCGGCGTCTGAAAAATGATTAGTTCAAAACCTGAATCCTTCGAATACCAAAGTCCCATGTTGATGGTTCCTTTTAAGTACCAAAAGATCATTTTAACTTCCTTGAGGTGCTTTTCCGTTGGTCTTAATGCATAGTAACATACAGCTTGCACTATGTTTGGTCTACAGGAAATCAGATACATGAGTGACCTGATCATACTATGATATTGTGTTTGATCAATGGGTGTTCCACTCAGATATGCATCCAGTTTAGGTTTAGTAGCCATTGGTATACCAATGTTATCACATTAATCCATACCATGCTTTTTGAGTATCTCTAAAGCGTACTTAGCCTGGTTGATAAAGATACCTCATGGGGATTGGTGGATTTGAAGTCCTAGAAAGAATTTCATTTCCTCCATTAAGGACATTTCAAATCTATTGTGCATCATTTTTTCAAACTTTTTAGAAAATTTTGAGTTTGTAGACCCGAAAATTATGTCATCTACGCAAATTTGCACAAGTAGAATGTCCTGCCCATATCTGATCGTAAACAGAGTAGGTTCGATAGTACATTTAGTGAAACCTTTTAGAAATTAGGAATGTTAAGAGTTCATCATACCAGGCTCTTGGAGCTTGCTTCAATCCATAAAGTGCTTTCCTCAAACAGTAGACTTTTTCTGGATGATCAGGATCAACGAACCTGTCTGGCTGACTAGCATAAACCTCTTCCTTCAGTGGACCATTAAGAAAATCCATTTTAACGTCCATCTGGTAGATAGGAAAAGATTTATGTGCAGCATAGGCAACAAAAATCCGAACTGCTTCCAAGCGAGCGAATGGTGCAAACGATTCCTCAAAATTGATACCCTCTTCCTGTTTATATCCCTTAGCTATAAGTCATGCCTTATTGTGAATGAAAGTATTGTCTTTATCTTCTTGTTCTTCCACAACCACTTTAGATTAATCACTGTCTTTTCAAAGGGTTTGTCAACAAGTTCCCAGACTTTGAGTCGGTCGAATTGATGAAGCTCTTCCTACATTGCCTCGATCCATGCATGATCAGCCATTGCTTCCTTAGTGTTTGTCGGTTCAGTAGTACTCACTATGAGCGCGAACATGCACATTTCAGGATCTATAGACAGTTGTCTTCTTGTCTACGCTGGCTTGGATGGATTTCCACAAACTTGTTTTAACGGGTGATCTTTAGTCCAATGGTAGTCGGAACGATGTCGTTGGTAGAATGTATGCAAGTTTTATGTATCAACGTTGCGTGAGGAGGACTCAGCAGCTTCTTGTACCGATGTACAGAATGGGTTGATAAATTCGTATGGTTCAAACTATTCATCTTTTGCTTGATCAGTGTTGTTTTCTTCAGCATTTATAGTTGCTGGTTGAATAATTGGTTTTGTTGTAGGTTGAACATTCAATGGAGGGTGTGTCTTGTTGTTGAAAATTATCAGAGAGAATGAAAGACATTGGCACACTTTGATTTTTTGTAGTGAAATATTCTTCATGCATAGGGCTGAATAGTAAATCCAACTCTTGTAGTGATAGAGCATCTGTGTCCGCCGAAGGAACAACATTTGGAACCAGCTTTGAACTTGAAGGTTCATTGTTGTGGTCTTGAATGCCGAGTTCTGAATGTTTATGATCATAAGTATTTTGTAATAGGGGCGCGAGGTCGGGGTTGTCATAATCCGACGCCATGGTCATTTCCTTCTGTTCATCAAAATTGATATGAATGGATTCAACTATCAATTTTGTCCTCTTGTTGTAGACTCTATATCCCTTTGAGTATGTAGAGTATCCCACCAAAATGCACAAATCTCCTTTCTCCTTTATCTTGTCAAGGTTTTTACCATCTCTAGTTAGGTAGCACATGCAATTAAAGATGTGAAGGTGTTTGAGAGAAGGTTTTCTGTCATTGATGATGTGATATGGTGTCTTTTCGTGTCTGGGGATGATGAGAGATCTATTCTGGGTGTAGCATGCGGTTGCTATAGCCTCATCCCAAAAGAATAATGGAAGTTTAGAAGTCGAAAGCATTGTTCGAGCAGCCTCAACCAGAGTATGATTCAGTCTTTCGACAACGCCGTTCTGTTCAGGTGTTCGAGAAATCGATGTTTGATGTTCAATTACTTCTTTTCTGAAGTATGCATGGAGTGTCTTGTTTAAGAACTATGTGCCTCTGTCAGTTCGAAGAGTAATCAATTGAGCTTGAAGATTTCATTGAATCATCATGAGAAAGTCTTTAAGTACATGTGGTGTCTCATCCTTGGATCTCAGGAAATAAGTCCAGGTGTATCGTGAGTAGGCATCAACAATCACCAGAATGTATTTCTTTCCATTGATGCTTTCAATCCGCATTGGACCACATAAGTCCATATGAAGCAAATTTAACTGTCCTTTAGAACTTGGAACAGTCTTTGTCTTGGATGTACTTATTTTTGCTTTACCCAGTTCACAAGATGAACACAGTTGATCCTTGACATATTTCAACTTTGGTAAGCTATTCATAATATCCTTATTATAAAGCAGGTTGATGGTGTCGAAGTTAAGATGAGAAAGTCTACGATGCCATAACCATGTTGGTGATGCCTTTGCCATGAAATAGATTGGAGTTGGTGAAGATGTCTCTTGAAGAGAGATTGTGTAGAGATCAGATCCACGATTACCCGCAAGTAGGTCGTTTCCCTAAAGATCTCACACAAAGCAAGTAGATTTTCATAATGCAACCTCCAAATTCTCATCACAGAATTGACCATCTATCACACTCCGACAATGGCGGAAACTCGGGAGCCCAACATAATGATCAATCATAACACTAGATACAAAATAGAGAAAACTACAATGCATAAACTTCAAGTGTTACGAAGACCATCAACCTCGAACAACCTCGAGTGATGTCCCAAATCACTATCAAAATCCACAATCACTTACAATTATTCAAAAGCCCTCACAGGGGTCCAAATCCAAACTTAAACCAAAATTTCCAAATACTAAAGCCGAATAAAATAAACAAGCAAGACTTCACATGAAAAATCCACATGGGATACTTCTAAGTCTGCTACCACATAAATCACCAACTTATTCCTCTTTCACTTCACCTGAAAATGATACTCGAAAACGTCAACAATAATGTTGGTGAGCTCGTAGGTTTGACCTTAAACCCAAAAGCTATGCCAATATTTCAAACAGTGGACAATAGTGCTATATGACAGTGAATATATGCAAACAAACATAGCATCACCGCTAATCAATAACCATATGTCACTTGCGCACCTAAAGGGCCTACCAGATGGAGCACTAAAATTAGGGCAGGACCACACACAAACTAGGGTAGGCGTACCCATCCGCTCCAATAATCACACAAATACTGGGTAGGAGTACCCATCCGATCCAAACAATCATGCAACACATAATATTCACATAGCATTCATAAGCACATATCTTGTCCCAATAACAAAACCACATTTTGCGCAACTCAATTCAAAACAGTTCAAAACACATTTGAGTATCATTTCCCCCCAATGGAAAAATAGTAAAAAAATGAGGCTACGAGAACTCAACTCAAGCAAGTCTTTAACAACTAAATCTCAATCACACAAGAAAATCCAATGACGCTCGCACACGACCTAGTCCAGTTAATGTCCCAATTTAATCATCCATTTCCGAAACAATCTTCACGTTTGATGCATAAAGTTTAGACGCGTTGTACAATTACTCATAACAATTTTAGTGGTGTGATGGTTGACGACATATCCGGACAATCATATCAATCCCATTACTCAATAATACATACTTGTACTATTTAAAGAAATTAGATAAGTAATATACGTAAATATTTATAATTAATAATTATAAATATATCTCGGTAAGTCCATTCGGTTACCTTAGTCACCGTGAAAATAATCGTATTAGAGTTGAAAATAGAACGTTTACTCATAATAAACATATTTGAGAAGTTTCGAGAAAAATTATATTTTTTGTCTTTTAGTGAATTTATTAAACAAATAAAATAATTAAATAATATTTTATTATTTAAAATCCAAAAATCATGTTTTAGGTAAAATTTCTAAGTATAAACTTTTACGAAATTTCGACATGACCCGTACACTCATACAACGTTTTCCAAGGTTTCACACTTTATTTTCAACACTTTTTACCAATTTGACACTTTTCGACAAAATTTCAAAATCTCAATCTTTAACGTTTACTAAAACGTTTTTCCAAAATATCGTTCAATATCACTTCATAAATAAATTTTCACTTCCAAAAGTCCGTCAAAACTCTTATAACGACTAAATATCGCTTATTGGGCTTTAAGGCCCAATAAGGGTCCATTAAGATATTTATAAGTTCAAAATACGATTCAAGTCCAAAACCAAGGTCCATTTACATACATAAGCTTATACTAATAATTATAAAATAATAATCATTAACAGAGTCAACAACAGTATCTTTTGGTAAATAAAGTAAAAAACCCTAATCGCATCAATGGTGGCAGAAAAATCGCCCTCCAATCTTTCAATCGATTTCATTAAACCTGTTTGATCCAGAATACTTTATAACGATCGCGTTCTTCTTCCTAATCTCTGATTAGTGTAGGATTAACGTTATTTTTATTTAGTTGATAGTTTTAAATTCGTTTTTTGATTAATCGTTTCTTGGTTTTTTCTGCGATCGCTGTTTGCTTGATCCCTTATGTCGGTTTACTTTTAATCGTGCTTTGATTTCCTTATTCTGTTTGTTTAAGTCGGTTGTGGTCTAATCGCTACCCATATATATTAATTCGCCTACTTAGCGATTTGGTATTCTTGGTGTTAGGGTTTCGCTGGCTCGTCTTCTTTTTAGGGTTTTATTAGGGTTTGTTTTTTCGTTTGTGATTGTTATGCGTGCATGTCATCTAGTTTTTCTGTGGATTTAGTTGCTTTGAGTAAAAGAATGTCGAAACTGAAGGATTTGGATGAAGGTAAAAAAGGTAATGATGTGTTCCATCGCCAACCTGTTCGTGGCATTCTTAAGAAACCGGGAGTTGCTGTGGACCCTAATAAGGATTCTGAAAATCCTTTTAATGTCTCGGCCAATCAAGAACAAGCAAGTGTGTTACAAGATTACCCTAGTTTGGTCTCAACCATGAATGTAAATAAACCTACCTTATCGACTGATGAGGGGCTAGTGAATACGAAGGAGGGTGATCAGATTAGGGCTTCGAGTTTTATGGAACAATCGCATAGGAGTACTTCTGCTCCTATAGATGTTGAGGAGGTTGCTTGGTCGTCTAAACCAACCGGTAATGACCCAATCTCCACAACGTCTAGTTTATTTGGGCCTACTTACCCTAATACATATTCGTTTAGCCTTGCTGGAAATTCAAATAGTGAAACGCCTATTGTTCAATCCGTGGATACTAATAAACTAAATGAGCGTATTAATGTGTTTTCTATGGTGGCTGAAAAATAGGTTTGAAGGTGTTAATATTTCAATACCCCGTAAGGTTGTTGAAAAGGTAAGTACTCGGTACGAGAATACGTTATATGGGTATTTTTTTTGGAAAAAGGATGGCGTTTCCAGTAGTGGAATATTATGTTAAGAATAATTGGAATAAATACGGGCTGAAGCGTATAATGATGAATGCAAAAGGATTCTTCTTTTTTCAATTTAACACTCGAGATGGTCTTGATGATGTCTTGGAAGGAGGCCCATGGATGATACGTAATTCTCCTATTATATTAAAGGAATGGACTATGAAAACTAGTTTACATAAAGAGGAGTTGACTAGCATTCCGGTTTGGGTTAAATTTCATGATGTTCCTATTCAAATTTTTGAAGAGGAGGGTATTAGCTTGATTGCAACATACATTGGGAAGCCAATAATGCTTGATTCGTTTACTAGTTCTATGTGTAAGGAGTCTTGGGGAAGGAGTAGTTTCGCAAGAGTGTTAATTAAAATTGCTTCGGATTCGGATTTCAAGGAGAACATTATTGTTGGTGTTCCTGATTACTGATGGTCCCGGGTTTTCTAAGGAGAATATTCGTGTGGAATATGAATGGAAGCCGTCGAGATGTCCTAATTGCAATATTTTTGGTCATACAAGTGAATCATGTCCTAAAAGAGTTGTGGCTGCTCCGGAAGTTACTAATATAGTTCGTGATGATCATGATGATGGTTTCCAGCAAGTCCATGATAGGAAGCATAATTCTAAGGGTAATACTAAAGGGAAGCAAGCAATTCCTAGAGGCGTTCCTATGAGTAAGGGTTTTCAAGTTGGCAAAGAGTTCGCCTTTAATCCTAAAGCTACTGTTCTGGATTCGAATGGGGGAAGTAAAAGTGCTGCGAATTCTAAAGCTAGTTCATCTAGTAGTTTAAATAAAGGTAATTTGGATACTCATTCTAATGTTTCTAAACCTGGTCCATCCATTACTACAAATGACAGGCATTCGACAGCCCATTGGAATGATGGTGGTAAAAAGAGTATTGTGATTGATTCGAATTCTAACCTTAATACATCTATACCTACGTCTAATCCATATGATGCTCTTAAGAGTCTGAATGAGGATGATGATAGTGAGGAGGAGGATGTGGAAAATATTTTTGATGAATCGGTTAACTTATTTACATCTCAAACAGGGGCAAGCACTCCTGCTGATATTGGTTTTAATGTTTAGTATAGCCTCTTGGAATATTCGGGGTCTGAACCGGTCCCCTAAACAAAAAGAGGTTCGTCAGGTTGTTAATGAAAACAATTTGAGTGTGTGTGCTATATTGGAGTCGCATGTTGATGTTTCTATCGTTTATGATACTTGTCGCAAAGTATGTACTAGATGGAAATGGACGTCTAATGGTGGTTTGTGTACCAAAGGTACACGGATTATTCTTGGTTGGAATGATGATAACGTTGATATTATGATTATGGCACAAACCTACTTCAGGTGATTGCATTGTCCCAATAATACTCGTGGGTGAAATCGTGACTATTTTTTGTCGTTTTATTTACGCGGATAACTATTACGTTGATCGAAGGGCTTTATGGAATAATTTGGCTGTTCATGGTTCGTTTATGCAAGATAAGCCGTGGGTCCTATTAGGTGATTTTAATGCAGCTCTTAATCTTGAGGATCATTCGTGTGGAGGGTATGAGCCTAATATTTCCATGCATGAGTTTAAAGAGTGTGTCTAACGAATTAAAGTAATGGATGTTAATGCTACTGGTCTTCATTTTACTTGGAATCAAAAACCGAAGGGTGATCATGGTACGCGTAAAAAATTGATAGGATCACGTCCCTAATGTTCTTTATGATGAATTCCCCAGGATCATTTGCTATTTTTCACCGAATCGGATTCCTGATCATACGCATGTGTGCTCCAATTCCCCAAAGTGTCAGCCAAACCAAAGGCCTTTTAAATTCTCTAAGCTTCTTGTCATAAGGAAAGGTTTTAGGAAGTTGTTTGCTAATGGATGGAATCTGAATATTAATGGTTGTGCTATGTTTCGTTTGGTCAAACGTCTTAAAGGGCTTAAATCTCCTCTTCGCAAGTTATTATATGATCAAGGTAATTTGCATGCTCGTGTTACTCAAATCCGTGGTGAACTTGATGAGGTACAGAAGGCATTGATTTAAATCCCTCATGTACTATTCTTAGAGAGGATCATGCTCATTACTTATTAGCTTTCAAAGAGGCTCTCTTGATGAGAAAGTTTCTTTAAGGCAGAATCTAAAATTGAATGGCTTGATGCGGGTGATTCTAATACTGCTTATTTTCATAATGTTGTTAAAAGTAGGAATGCTCGTAATCGAATTGAAATGGTTAAAGACATGTCTAACATTGTGTACGAAGGTAACGAGGTTGCTGGTGCTTTATTTCTCACTATGAACAGTTTCTTGGTGTTGAGGGCAGTGTTACTCCTCTTGATAATCATGATCTGTTCTCCCGTGTTCTTGATGTTCAAAAGGCTGCTCATATGGTTATGGAATGTCTCGGTTGTTGAGATAAAAAGTGCGTGTGTATTCTATGAGTTGATGATAAAGCCCTAGGCCTGATGGTTTTACTGCTGCGTTTCTTGATAAGAAGGCTTCAGATATTGTTGTGGGATAATTTTAGTAGTGCAATTCCGTGATTCTTTAGCAAATGTAAGCTGTTGCTGAGGTAAACCCTACTATTATTGCACTTATCCCTAAAGTTACTACGCCATGTAAGATTAATGGATTCCCGTCCAATTTCATGCTGTAACATTACGTTCAAATGTATTAGTAAGATATATTTTGCTAATCGTATTAAAGGTGATCTTGGTGACTTGGTTAGCATTAATCAATCCGCATTTGTTCCGGGTAGGAGAATCTCTGATAATATTCTTCTTACTCGAATAGTTAAATGCGAAACCTATCATAGGAAATTGGGGCCACCCATATGTTCTTTCAAGTCAATCCTATTGGGTTTGGCTTCCATCGACTAAACTTGAGTGGATTATGGTTTGTGTTTCAACTACATCTATTCAGTGTGGTATTAATGGTAATCTCGTGTTGGTTCATTGGTATGGGTGGGTTGCGGCAAGGGATCCATTATCTTCCTACTTGTTTACTCTTGTTAGAATTCTTACTCATTTGTATACAAGAAGAGTTTCTTTAGCATGGGATGTTTCGATTCCATCATCATTGTGAGAAGCAGCGTATTATTAATCTTTGTTTTGCAGATGATTTATTTTTGTTTGCTAGGGGTCACCTTGATTCTGTTTCGGTCATTATGGATACTTTGGAAGAGTTCATGAACGTCTCGGGCCTTGTTCCTAGTATTCCTAAGAGTACAGCTTTCTTTTGTAATGTCCCTATTGCCCTTAAATCTAGCATTCAAATCTTTATGCATTTCTGAGGTAACATTACCGTTCGTTTATCTTGGTTTTCCTCTTATTTCCATCTAGACTTCTAATATCGTGATGTAAAGTTTTGGTGAGAACTTGAAAGTAAGTAATGATGGTCGAATAAGTTTTCTTTCTCCTGTGGTGAGGATGAGCTTGTTAGATCCGTTCTTTCATCTATGCATATATATGCCTCGATGTTTATTCTTCCAGTTCGGATTATTAGTGATTTAGAACAGCTTATGAGGGGTTTTTTATGGTGCCAAGGTGAAATGAAGAAAGGAAAAGCGAAAGTTGCTTGGGATTCAGTGTGTTTGGGTCTTAAGGAAGGTGGGTTAGGAATTCGGAGGCTGGAAGAATTTAATACTGCTTTGATGGATACTCCTATATGGAGCTTTTGAATTGCTTAGGGACCTCTTTGGGTTCAATGGATCTATGATGATAAATTGCAAGGTAGAAGTTTTTGGGATGTTCCTTGTTTGGGGGATGTGAGCTAGGGATGGCGAAAGCTTCTTCAAATCAGATCTAGGGTTCGTCCTTTCATTTGGCATCAGATTTATAACGGTAGATCAACGTCTATGTGGTTTGATAGGTGGGCGGATGGATGCCCTCTTCGGGATAAGCTTACAGTTAGAAATATTGTTCGTTCAGGTCTCTTGCTTACGGATAAGGTTAGAGATCTTATTTCTAATGGTATTTGGAGATGGCCTTCGGATTGGTATGATAGATTTCCAGATGTTGTTTCAATTCATGTGCCTCCGATTTGTGAATCGCGTGACGATTGTCTAGTTTGGCGTGATAATGATGGCGTTAATCATCCATTTTCAGTTGCGTTAGCTTGGGATTGCATTCGGACTCGTGCTAATAATGTAGATTGGTTCCCAGTTGTTTGGTTTTCTCATTGTGTGCCTAGGCATTCAATCCATTTGTGGCTTGTTATTCGGAAGAAATTGAAGACTCAAGATCGGCTGAAGCAATGGGATGTTGGCCTTGTGCGACTAAACCGCTTAGGAATCCCCATTGTGTAACCTGGACAGGAATCACAATAGATCATATTTTCTTTGAGTGTTCTTATTCATTGCAGGTATGGTTGAAAATTCGGATTCTTTGTGGTATGGACTCTATTGATGCTCGGATGGATGATATCTTGGCGTTTCTTATTCCCATCTCAAAGGGCCGATCAGTTGTGAGCATTATTGCTCGTGTAGTTGTTGCTACTACGACTTATTTTCTTTGGAAGGAGCGTAATTCAAGATTATTTTCGAAGAAGATTTTGTCGATCGATAACCTCGTTGAATCTATTTGTTCTACGGTTCGTTTAAAGCTGGTTACTTTCAAGTTTAAGAAGATCTCTTCTACATCTCGGCTGCTGCTCGATTTGTGGAAGGTGCCGAAGAAGTAGTAATTGACATGATGAAGTGTGTGGAAAGGTCCGTGCTTCTTTATTCCTTTGTTCGGGTTTGTTCCCATATGGGTTTTCTCGAAAAGGTTTTTTAAGGAGGCGGCCTTACTTGGATCCTTTGCTTCCATTATGTATTTTCAACACTTTTTACCAATTTGACACTTTTCGACAAAATTTCAAAATCTCAATCTTTAACGTTTACTAAAACGTTTTTCCAAAATATCATTCAATATCACTTCGTAAATAAATTTTCACTTCCAAAAGTACGTCAAAACTCTTATAACGACTAAGTATCGCTTATTGGGCTTTAAGGCCCAATAAGGGTCCATTAAGATATTTATAAGTTCAAAATACGATCCAAGTCCAAAACCAAGGTCCATTTACATACATAAGCTTATACTAATAATTAGAAAATAATCCGGACCACAATAAGCCATCCCATTAAGTCATGGCTTAAATAGACTTATTGGGCCGTGAGTCCATAAGCTCCAAAATACGTATATTAAGCTTGAAAATAAGCTAATAAGCTACGTATCACATTTTGTTACTAACATAAGCCTCAAAAATAGTCCACAACATACACTATAACACAAAAATAGTCAAAATCACTTTCCTAGTGATTTTGGAAAGGTAACGTGGCATTTAAGCCTAAAATAAGCCAAGAAATAGCTTAAAATAAGTCCGAATAAGCTATACATGCTACTATAAAAAATAAGCTATCTAGCAACATATGTTATTCAACTATCACGACCACAACATCAAAACTACAAAAACCCCTCTTTTCCTTTTTACATCCAACGAACCAAACACCCTCTTTTTATCCGTTTCGTTTCCAAAAATCGATTTTTACAACGATCAACTTGTACAACTAACATCTATGCATCAAGATAAACCCAAAAGGACAAATGAAATTTAAATTTGAAAACTTACAAGAAAATCTTTAAAAATGTAGATTTTCGATACGAACCGGACAACCCAAACGTTGTTTAAATGAATATCCAAATACTCGTATCAACCCGGAATATCTCATTCTCGATCAAAGTTGGAAAATATATGGTGGTTGTGGTGGTGTAGGTGGCGGATGTGGAGAGCACACACACAAAAGTGTGTGTGTTTTATTTTTGAAAAATGATGAATGAATGAGAAATCTAGTGGAAGGAATAATTAGTACTAAGCATCTTTAGACAACAATGCTAGAATTAAACCTTGTTGTCTCCCATTGACTTTATTGACCGGCCATGGGATCCAAAGGGTCTCGGGTCTTTCTTTTCGTGTTAGAATCACTTAAATACTCGTAAAACTCAACCGTAACCCCAAAGTTAATTAGCATTTTTATTCATCTTAAAAATACTTTTCCATTAACCTAGAGTATTTACATGATATATTTACACTTTAAACCCTTCAAAACTCATTTGGACATTAACGGACGTGTCGGACTCGTTTTTTCGGCATTTATTAAAATTCACAGGGCAAACCACCCGGAATACAAATAACACAATAATACCTTCCAAAAGGGATTATTGATCACAATAAACCATAAATCACCATAATTCTCAACAAAATAACCACCGTCAACACGGTACAAAATCTGAATAAACTGACAAAAGTCAAATAGTCAAAGGACTATAAATGAAATATTCAGAACACAAAAAGGGCAAAGGTTACATTCTACCCTCCTTAAAAGAATTTTGTCCCCGAAATTCAACTACTAACATCACTAAACAAATGCGGGTACTTCAATTTCATCTGATCTTTACGTTCCCACGTGAATTCAGGGCCACGTTTCGAATTCCACCGAACTTTGACGATGGCAATCCTACTACGCTTCAGCTGCTTAAACTCTCTTTCCAAAATTTCCACAAGCTCTTCTACAAAATTCAACTTAGCATCAACTCGAATCTCATCCAAAGGCACTTGTAGTGTTGGATCAGCCAAACACTTCTTAAGGTTCATGACACGATGAACACCATTCAACTCCTCCGGCAAATCTAATCGATAGGCCACGGGGCCTACTTTCTCAATAATCTCAAACGGTCCAACAAATCTAGGTGCTAATTTCCCTTTCTTCCCAAAGCGTACCATACCTTTCCAAGGCGACACTTTGAGCAAGACATAGTCACCTACACTAAACTCTAGAGGTTTCCTCCTCTTATCAGCATAACTTTTTTGGCGATCACGCGCAGCCTTAAGTCTATTCTTAATCTGCGAGATCTTTTCAGTAGTCTCTTGCACTAACTCATGTCCTATCAACTGACCTTCTCCAACCTTAACCCACATAATTGGCGAACGACACTTTCTACCATACAATGCCTCAAACAGAGCACACCTCATACTAGAATGATAACTATTGTTATACGAAAACTCAACCAACAGAAGATGAACATCCTAACTTCCTCCGAAGTCCAGGACGCACGCTCTAAGCATGTCTTCCAAAGTCTGGATAGTACGCTCACTCTGACCATCGGTCTGAGGGTGATAAGTCGTACTCATGTCTAAACGAGTTCCTAATGCCTCTTGCATTGAATGCCAAAACTTTGATGTGAAATGACTATCATGATCCGATATAATCGAGATCGGCACACCATGTCCAGCAACTATCTCATTCAAATAGAATCTAGCTAATCTATCCATCTTATAATCCTCACGCATAGGTAGAAAACGAGCAGACTTAGTCAATCGGTCCCCAATGACCCAGATTGTGTCATGCCCACTACTAGTCTTAGGCAACTTAGTCACAAAATCCGTAGCTATTCCTTCCCATACGGGAATCTCGGGTTGCTGGAGCAAGCCAGATGGCCTTTGATGCTCAGCCTTAACCTTCAGACAAGTCAATCACTTACTAACATACTCAGCTACGTCCTTTTTCATTCCAGGCCACCAATACCTATCTCTCAAATCGTAATATATCTTATTAACTCCTGGGTGTATAGAGCACTTTGACTTATGGGCTTCATCCATTATCAGGGTTCTCACCTCACCCTTCAAAGGTACCCATATTCGATCCAGGTAGTAAAAAGTTCCATCACTTCTCTGTCCTATCATCTTATCTAAACCTTTCTATAATCCTGCAAACTCATCAACAACCTCCTTCTGAGCCGCCAGTATCCTATCGTTGATACTCGACTGAAGGGTCATATTCATAGCTTTAACTCTCTTAGGCTTTACTCTTTCCTTCCTACTTAAGGCATCAGCCACCACATTCGCCTTAGCAGGATGGTAGCGAATTTCACTGTCATAATCACTAAACAACTCTATCCAGTGACGCTGTTGCATATTCAACTCTTTCTGACTAAAGATATGCTGAAGACTCTTATGATCCGTATATATGACACTCTTTGTCCCATACAGATAATGTCTCCAGATCTTAAGTGCAAACACGACCGCACCCAACTCCAAATCATGGGTAGTATAATTCTTCTTATGAATTTTCAACTACCTAAACGCATAGGCTATCACTTTACCTCTTTGCATTAATACACAGCCTAGTCCTATCCCGAACGCATCACAATACACCACAAAGTCTTTCGGTCCACCGGGGAGAGCTAGAACAGGCCCATCACACAACTTATCCTTCAAGGATTGAAATGCCAATTCCTGTTCCTCACCCCAATCTAAAGTCTTACGCTTCTGAGTCAAGATAGTAAGAGACTTAGCTATTGGTGTGGTAGTTTTAATACGTAATAATATCCAAAGTATAGAAAATTCCAAAACTACCCTTGAGGACAAAGGTAGTAGGAAAAATCTTACAAAAATACTACACGTTTAACCGGTAAGTGATTACCGGGTCGTTTTCCCAAAGACTTATGAAATTGAGACCTCGTTTGTTATTTGGACAATGACTTGAATTGGTTCAAAGATGATTGTTTTCTAAAATCCTAATAGTGAGCAAATAAAGGCATGATTAAAGCTAACTACGAAAAACGTTAACGGGATTAAGAAAACGCGACAAATAAGCAATTGAACTAAAATTAAATCCTAAATGCTTTTCTAAACTTTTTCTAATCCTAAATGACTATTTAAAAGAAAATGCTAAGGAAATTCTAAAATGAGGGTGTTTAAATCTTAAAAATTAAGAAAACGAGAACGGGGATCGAATCCCGTTCTTTAAAAATTGAACTTTCAAAATATTAACCCTACGAAAGTAAATTTCAAACCTAAGCCTAGAATATGATAAAAGAAAATTTTATAAAAAAGAAAATTATTTTTTTGATCATTTTCTATTTTTCATGATTTTTTAAAGTTTTTAATAAAAATAAATGATTAAAAATACTAAATGTTGAATTAAAAATCTAAGAAAATTACTAAAAGTAGCTAAAGATAAGCTGAATGCAGGAAAAATATAAAATCCTAAAGTGCTAAACTAAATAAGCCGGGAAAAATCTAATAAGCACTCGAAGTGCTTTTTATAACTAAAATTCAAAAAGGTATTAAAAGGATTAAATGTGCACCTTAGGACGTAAAAGTCCTAAGGGCGCAGTGGTGAGTGTGTTATGTGTGATGTACTATAAAAGGTTGAGGAGGGTTGAGGTCCAGGGTTCGAGTCCTGCTCACCTTGGATTTCCCTTCTTCTCTTTTTTAACTTTCTGCAAAAACTTTGAAAAACAAACTTGAAAAACAGCTTAATATGAACACTTTTTGTGAAAACAACTTTTCTAAAAACTAGAAAATAAGCTAGAAATTAGCTTAAAACAATGACAATAATAACACTTAATTATTATTTTTTTAGCTTTTTACTTATACTAATGAAACAAAGAGGCTGAATTAAGCTCAAACTTAAGAACAAAAAGCTACTTCTATCCTAAAGCTATCCTAATAAGCACAACTGAGCTAGAAATGAGCATAATGGATAAGCCATAAGCTGAAAATTCTAATTTAAGTACTTAAACTAAAACTGGATACCAAAATAGCCTAAATGCTAACTTTGAGCTTATTTTTAAGCTCTCAAACAGATCCTTATGGCTTTCTAGCTTATACAATCTTAAAGACTAGTTAAAAAACTACTTAAAACTACAAACAAAATGCATTTTGAAATTCAAATAAGCACTTAAAAAGCTAACTGAAAAGGCTACTTGTACAGATTAAGTATGTTTTTGGTTTTTTTAATGAAAAGACTAAATAAGCTAAAACTAACCTTAATAAGCTATGCATTACTAAAAATTAACCTAATAAACCTAGTTTGAAACAGGAAATAAGCAAAAACTAAGGACTTATAAGCTAAAAATCTCAAATAAGCATTTGGTGAGAAACTGTTAACCTAAACAGTCCTTTAAGGCAACTTTGAGCTTATTTTTTAATAAGCTAAAGGATCCTTGTGGACTTTTGGCTTATGCCAGCTTAAACCTTGACCTACAAGATACTTAAAACAGCTTTTAAAAACTATTTTGAAAATCAAATGCTTAAGGAAAAATCTTAATGAAAAAGTTGCTTATGCAGTTTTACCTTACTTTTAGTTTTTTAATGAAAAGACAAAAAGCTAAATTGCAGATCAAAAACAGATATTCAAATAATCTTTTTTTAGAACAAAATAAGCTAAAACATATTGAATATGACCTAAAATCTACTTGTGTTTAAAATTTGAAATTCTAAAAACTATTTTTACCTGCTGATAATTGATCTTGAAAAAAGGTCATTTGTCTGTTTTAGCTGCTGATCCAGTTGACACGTTTTATAACCAAACTGAAAACAACTTGATGCAGCCTAAGAATTTAGTTTCTACAACTTTAAAACACCAATCTAAATGCAAAATTAGTGATAACTAGAACTAGAACCCACTTGAGCTTATAATTCCTAAGAAATTAAGCTAATTCTAACAGACTCTAAAATTTCTACTTACTAAATAATGAAAACTGAATTAAACTTACTCAATTCTTAATTCCTTTCTTTATAAACTTCAAAATGATGGTTTAAGTCAAATTAAAGGACCAAAAGGATTTGGACAGTACTAACTTTAGTTAGTACTGCCTTCATCCAAACACCCCCTTTAACTTGTTAAAAATCATTTTAAGCTTATAAATTTTAGATTTAAAGAACAAATCTCAAATACCAGATAATGTTTAGCTTAAAATATACCTAATGAACATTTTTCAATTATCAAATAAGCCAGAACAATAAGCTAATGAATTATGCTACTATTTTTGGGTTTTTTCACTGTTTTATAGAAATAACAAGTAAACTATGATTTTAATCTAACAATCTAACATATTAAGCATAAAACAATTATAATAAGCACAAATAAGCAAAACTAAACAACAATAAGCAGAAAATAAGCACAATTAAGCTATAATGCAGTTTAAGAGCTAGAAAAGGAAAATGAAAACTTACATAAGCCTCTGCTCTAAACAAGGCTTTCCAAATGCTCTTATGAGCTATCAACAAGCTCCAGCTTATCCTAGGATAAGCTGGTGTGGTCCTGGAAACCCATCCATGTCTGGTTTCCCTTCCAAGAATAAGCTGAGGTATTTTGATTGTGGATTTGAATAAGATAAGCTCAACTAAGCTTTTGAGAGCTTAGTTGAGTAATTAGCCAGCTTATGATTGGATTAAAGAGCTTAATGAGCTTATGTTAACAAAGGACAACTTAATCAAACAGTTTTGAATTAAAGGAAACCATAAAGTAACAATTCATTAATAAGAAAAACAAACTTTTATTACTAATTTGAAACTGGTTACAAGCTTAAATGAAGGTTACATTAAGTGAAAACAATAAGCTAAAAACAATTTGAAAGAAAAATTACATAAGCTAATTCTATAAGCTACACTAAAACTGAAAAGAACTAGATAATTGTGAGTGAGGGGGTGAGCTTTATTTATAAGGGCTGAGCGAGCTTTATTTATAAGAACTAGATAATTGGCCCTTCATTTTCATCTAATCATTGGATGCCCCTTCTTAGCCCTTGGATGAGATTGTGAGCACACGGATTGCCAAGCTGGCAATCCTGTATCTTTGGAAGGTTGTGCTTCTTTTGCATTGTTTTTAGTGCAAAAATTCCCAATAAGGTGTGTTTCTTTTGAGCCCGCGTGGCATTCCCTTGTCAGTGTTGTCCAATCAAAAGCTTTGGTGACGTTTTGCTTTGCTGAGGTGTAGCTTAGTACTAAGAATCTTCTGACCACGTTATTAATTGAAAGGGTGTGGGTTAATTTGGGTTTAATTTGAGCTGGGTAAAGTGGGGGAGACGGTGAACAGTAAAACTGTTTTTCCCGCCCCCCAAATTTTATACGATTGTGTTTGACCCGGGGGAAATAGGGCGTTGACATGGGCTTAGGATTTTTATAAAAAGAGAATGGGCCGGGTGTATATGGGCTCGGTTTAGGGATTTAAGGGTTTTGGTTATAAAGAGATAACGACCGTTAGTCTTTGATTAACAAAGGACTAACGGTGTTATCAATTTAGGGCTTTTTGTGAAATTGGTTTTAACATTAAGGCTCATTTAGGTATTTTGAGGGTTTTGTCTTTTTGTGGGTTGACCAATGGTTGACTTTGTTGACCTTTGCTAGAAACTCCCGGCTCTTGTGCACTCTATCCGTTCTCGTGTTCGTTTTTGCCCGGTTTTGACCATTTTCCTGTGATTTTTGCAATATCCGTACCTACACATCACAAATGACAAAACAAGCAATATACAAGCATAATTTAATGAATGTTATTTCTGTTTACATTTAATGTTGCTTCTTATATATGTAAGCTTCTCGCAATTATACTATAGGTCCACTAGTCAATTACTCAAATAAATGTTGTGGAACAATATTTGTTATAAAACCATGTCCCCAAGACGAAACCGCGCCACACCTGATGACAAATCGTGGACTACCATTTATTGTACATTCTGTATCTTACTACCTAGAACGGACTACGAGTCCCTTGAACTTTGGCCCTACCAAACCAAACCCTGCCTTTGTAGGTTGCGGAAAACTATCTAAAGGATCATCACGACCAACGCCACACAAGAGGTAAACGAGGAGAACAATGGGGAAATCCAGAAAAGGGATATGAGTTGCCGGGATAACTCTTTTGACATTGGTGTTACTGCTGAAGCTCAGCAAGTGGCAGCAAGTTAAAAACAGCATGAAGAAAAGGACTTTTTCTTTCATTGATTCATTTTTACAGTGCATTAATATCGATTGCTCTGATCTGCCTCGAGAGTTACATGTTTTATTGACTCCTACAACCTTCTTTCCCTTTATGATTAATCGAAAAAAACCTAGTGCTATAAATACCTATAAACCGCCGCCGACCCGCGCCGATTACGAAATTTTAAATTGCTAACGGTTCTTACTTACTTCTAACAGTTTCTAGAGGAAACCAAACAAAAGATTTTCTGGCGGATAAGCATGTGGAATCTAGCTAGCTAGACTAGCTCTTGTAGAGCTAGAACCTAGATTGTCATATGGTATTCTTATCTCAAACTTGAATCCCTTTTAGAACACCACGTAAGTAAGTGATTCGACCGTTGTCTGTTTGGATTATGACTGGTGGAGTAAATTGGAGTTGGTTATACAAGCTTAAGGCATACCAAAAAATAAAGATAGTTTGTGTTTTTGAGGAAAAAAAGGAAAAAAATTCGCCAAATCCTTTTAACCTTACAGAGAGATTTTGAAAGTTCATGGAAACGTTCCCGAAGAAAAGGAAGGGAACCTTGGCTTGAAAACAGGTTAAAGACTATGAAAGTGAAAGTATAAGCGCACAATCGAGAAGACCTATCCTCGTTGTAGCGTACTTTCATGGAGGTTGTTGTGTCTCCCGGAAAGTATTATCGGGTTTACCCCCACCCTTCCTCCGTCGAACTAGCAATTTCGCATAATTCATAGATCCTATCCCGGGAGCTTATGCCGTGCGGTTGGTTGCCATATACCTCTATCGTTTTGGACCCACAGAAATGCAAGAGAGAAATGGTTTCCAACCAACTTAAAGTGCTCCTTTGCCGATAGGTTTCATAGACCTATGTTCTTCGTCCATGGGGAGGCTGTTTTGTTTGTGATAAAGAAGGAATGGTGTGTTCCGGTAGGGGGCATAGATCGATCGAGAGCTGAATAGCTGCTAAATGTTTAAGTATAAACGGGACCCTCGGCACCTGCGTGACGTGAGTCGTGGTGATAGCGTGATAGAGTCTTGGGAGCGGTGAGGAGGGAGAGCAAGGCTCTCTAGTGGGCTCGGTTAGTAGCGAGCGCTGGGGGTTGCGACTTGTTGGTGCTGAGTCGCAAGCGTTCAGGTGTGAGCGTTGCTCTACGCTGAAGGCGGAGAGATAGTTGGGCAGAGTAGGCTGCGCGCTCTGGGTGAAGGCAGGATGAGCCCGCTGAAGGCGTATGGCGCGTCAGTAACGATGAGATGCCCGACAAGGAGCATGAGGCTACAAGATGCATCCGGATAACTTCTTTCGTTGTACTACGACGTGTTGGTCGAGGTAGGGACCCGCCGGGAGCGCGCTGATACGACCTGGCGTAAGACGCACGTATTTACTTGAAAGGAATTTGCGTGGCGCGGAGAGGCCAGGGGCTGGCTGGATCGATAGCAGGCCCTTACTCGAAGACCGAGGCACTGGAGACACGAGCGGACGCGGTTTCGACGGGGTGCGCGGCCTAGGCGGGCCCCGAGACTCGCTCTCGGTCTTCTTTTTCTCTATATATCTTACCTTCGACTCTTTTCTTATCCTTTTTTCCCTCCACTCCTTCTTCTCCTCCTCGCCTACCTTCCTCCATTAACCTCTCTCCTCCCTCTCCGCAGTTACACTTACCTTCTCGAAAATAGAACTTCGCTCAGGCTTATCATCATGTTTGAGGCGTACGCCAAATAAAGACATTCCAAAATTGCATTTCAGGACACGAGATGGTATTGTTCGGAGCATTTCTGAATTTCACGGTCATGCCTTTCCTTTCGGTTTTTTTGACTACCGATCCTGCGATTTATTCATGGACCTTATGAAAAAGGTGTTTGGTAAGCCGTATCTGACCGTTTGTCAATGTCTTTATTGTGACTTTCCTTGATTTATTCAAAGTCTAAAAGATGGAGCATTTAAGTTCCACCTGAAGTTTATTAGAGTACGGCTTCTTAAAAAGGAAAAAAAATGAAAGTGAAATAAAAAAAAAAAAAAACCACACGAAAAAAAAATAAAGAAATAAAAAAAAAAAAACAACAAAAAAAATTGTTTTCCTCGAAACAAAACAAAAAAAATTCTCAAAATGTGGCTGATTTTTGGCCCTACACGGAGGTTCGTTTTCCTCGAAACATGTAGGTGAAACTATGAACGGTTTTCTTTTTTTTATTTTTTTGTTTTAATGTATGATCCCAAGCAAAAAAAGCTAGCCTTGGGCTAGGTGTTGGTAATGGTTTTTGTGTGTGGTTTATTTTAATAGGTTTTTGGTATTATTTTAATTTTTTAAAGTAATAAACTAATGTGTTTTGTGGTTGGCCGTATCTTGACAAGTTTGTCAATGTCTTTATTGATGACATCTTGATTTATTCAAAGTCTAAAGAGGAGCATTAAGTTCACCTGAAGCTCATATTAGAGTTGCTTGAAAAGGAAAAATTGTTCGAAAAATTCTCAAAATGTGATTTTTGGCTACAAGAGGTTCGTTTCCTCGAACATGTAGTGAACTATGAAGGTATACATGTAGATCCCAGCAAAATTGAAGCGGTAAAGAGTTGAAAGCCCCAAAGACCCCAACCAAGATCCGTTCATTCTTAGGATTGGCGGGATATTATAGGTGATTTATCACAAATTTCTCGAAGATTGCAAAGCCCCTCACCCTATTGACTAAAAAGATAGGAAGTTTGAGTGGGGAAATGAACAAGAGAATGCCTTTCAGACATTAAAGGACATGTTGTGTGATTCCTAAATTCTGGCACTTCCTAAAGGCGCAAATGATTTTGTAGTTTACTGTGACGCATCAAACCAAGGTTTTGGTTGCGTTTTGATGCAGAGAAATAAAGTGATTGCATACGCATCCAGGCAACTCAAAATCCATGAGAAGAACTACATCACTCATGATTTAGAGTTAGGCGCAGTGGTATTTGCTCTCAAAATGTAGAGACACTACTTGTACGGAACAAAGAGTGTTATCTACACCGGTCATAAAAGCCTTCAGCACATTTTCGATCAAAAAGAGTTAAATATGCGTCAAAGGCGATGGATAGAACTTTTCAAAAATTATGACTGCGATTTTCGCTACCATCCATGTAAAGCAAACGTAGTAGCTGATGCATTGAGTATGAAGGAGCGGATGAAACCGAGATGAGCTCGATCAATGAGCATGACGATTCACTCTAGCCTTAAGGCTAGGATACTGGAAGCTCAGAGCGAAGCTTCCAAGGGCGCCAACACTCCAGCAGAAATGCTGAAAGGATTGAACAAACAGTTTGAGAGAAAAGAAGATGGCAGATTGTATGTCGCTGAATGGATTTGGGTGCCAGTTTATGGCAATTTGAGAACTTTGATAATGAATGAAGCCCATACTTTGAAGTATCCTGTACATCCTGGAGCAGACAAGATGTACTATGATCTACGAGACTTGTATTGGTGGCACGGAATGAAGAAAGATATCACTATGTATGTAAGTAAGTGCTTGACTTGCTCTAAAGTCAAAGCAGAACACCAGAAACCCTCGGGATTACTTCAACAGCCAGAGATTCTAGAGTGGAAATGGGAGAACATCACAATGGACTTCATAAATAAGTTACCAAGAACCCGTAGCGGACATGACGCGATTTGGGTCATAGTCGATCGACTGACCAAATCTGCGCATTTCCTAGCTGTCCGCGAAGATTTCAAGACAGAAAAGTTGGCAAGACTGTACATCAACGAGATAGTAGCAAGGCACGGTATGCCTGTGTCAATTATATCTGATCGTGACAGTCATTTCACATCATGATTATGGCAATCGCTACTAAAAGCATTAGGAACGCGACTGGATTTAAATACAGCTTACCATCCCGAAACCGATGGCTAAAGTGAGCATACCATTCAAACGTTGAAAGATATGCTTAGAGCTTGCGCAATTGATTTTGGTGGTAACTGGGATACTCATCTACCATTAGTAGAATTCTCGTACAACAACAGTTACCACACGAGGGTGAAATGTGCTTCGTTTGAAGCTTTGTATGGAAGGAAATGTCGAACGCCCATAGCTTGGGTAGAGGTAGGAGAAAGTCAGTTAATTGGACCATAAATTGTCAAAGAGACCACCGACAATATTGTTCAAATCAAGGAACGATTGAAGACTGCACGAGATCGCCAAAAGAGCTATGCAGACCACCAATGAAAGCCGTTAGAGTTTAGTGTCGGTGATAAATCACTACTTAAAGTGTCGCCTTGGAAAGGCGTAGTACGTTTTGGTAAGAGAGGCAAGGTTTTGCCGAGATATGTAGGACCGTTTGAGGTGGTCGAACGAGTCGGTCCTGATGCTTATCGTTTGCGTCTACCGCAAGAACTTGAAGGCATTCATGACACGTTCCACGTGTCGAACCTGAAGAAATGCCTAGCCGACGTAAACTTGCACGTACTGCTAAAAGAAATCAAGATCGACGACAAACTACGTTTTGTTGAAGAACCTATTGAAATCATGGACCGCGAGGTCAAGAAACTAAAGCAAGGTCACATTCCCCTCGTGAAAGTTCGTTGGAACTCCCGACGAGGACCATAATTTACTTGGGAATGAGAAGACGAGAAGAAGCGCAAGTATCCGCAACTATTCGCGAGCGCTACGGCTTAGGACGAGCAACAGAAATTTCAGGACGAAATTCCCTTTAACAAGGTAAAACTGTGACATCCGTCAATTTTGAGGTCAGTAACCAAAAGAAAACGTATCATATTTGACTCTCTCAATTAATTATGGAGTCACTTTAATGTGGTTACATTTCTCTTAGCAATTAACGCTTGGTTTTGATGCAACTCGTATTCTCGTCGCTATTTATTTTGAACTTATAAATTCTATTTCCTGATTTTATAGAATTTATTTTATTATTTTTAGTCGATTTAGTAAAAATCGTCATTTTAAATATTCGCGAGTCGAGCTTTTGACATTTATCCGTTTTATCGATCGAGAAATCAACGAATGTCATATTATAGCCATGAGAGCTCATTTAATTTATTTTATTTATTTATTCGTGTCAGGCCGAACCCAATTTAAATATTCCGTTTTTATAAAATTTAGCTAATCGGGTTAAAGTTTAGGGCCGAGTTTTAAAAAAAGTGTAATGTTTAACAAAAAATTGGGCCGGAGCCCTTCCCCCTTTTTCATTTGATTTTCGGCAGCCAAGCCCACACAACAACACCCATATTTTTTTTACAACATCAAGCCCATTCATATTTTTATAAACTTTACATTAATTATAAAACCCAAGCCCACTTCCTTTTTTTACAACCGAGCTAACAAGCACACCCTTTCTTTTTTTATATAAGTCGAAACTCACACACACATCCCTAAATTATATCGACAAAAATATATCTACTTCTCCCTTCTTCTTCTTCCTGTTTGAGTAAACACAAACAATTATCACCAATTGAGCCCTCAAATCTTCATCAAAACCACTCAATCAAATACCAAATTGCTCATAAAAATACCTTTAATCTTTCCCCTCAAAAAATTAAACATCCAAGAAGGTTTTGTAAATCTTTATTTTTTCAAGATTGGTGATTTAGGTGAATTCAAATAATTGGTGCTGCAAGGGTTCAAGATTTAGTGTTTTTAACAAGATTGGAATAACAAAGAGTTGATTTTGGGTTCGTTTCGGATCCCTTTGTGGTTCGGCCAAGTTCATAAACCCCCAAGGGTTTATAATTTTTGATCTATCTTCTATTGTGATTATATTGTAAGCTATTTTCTTCCTTTTTATTTAGTTTTCAAAATCTTATAAAAAAATTATGTACATGCATGTCTATTTTATGAAATTGAGAATCCATTGATTAGGATGCATGTGATGTTTGTGAGGTAGTTGGTGATTGTGGATGGTTAAATAGGTTTAGGGTAAAGTGTAGGTTAGTTTGAGATTGTGGGATGTGAAATTTGTGCAAAATAGTGATGG
>BQNB010056201.1:0-38764 GCA_026074375.1 Tanacetum coccineum | reverse complement strand
ACAAGGCATGATCGATATGCATCATCACAACACATGGCGTCACAATAAAGAAATACTAAATGAATAAAAATCTAATATATGAAAGACACAAAGTGTCATGATAACACCTATAACATTTATCATTCAAATTCATATAGTGCAACCAACCAAAACAAAATAAATGAACATAGATTCCGCAATGCAAGCCTATGGTCCAGCTAATACCTCTTCCTAACTCTTCACACGTTTTGCTCACCTGAAAATGATGCTTAAAACGTCAACAAAATTATTGGTGAGAGTTACAGGTTTAAGACACGCATATGACACCGCGATTAACAAAACATTAACGAACATATATGCATGGCTATTCTATCACAAATTAAATTCACGTTTATCTGGGGTGGATCGTACCCTGCCGTCCCACAATCACTATCATTTGGGGTGGATCTTACCCCGTTGTCCCACAATGTCTCCGCGCAAGACTGACCCACTTGACTAGCTAAGTCAGTTCGGGTCTCACACAAGGTCATGTCATCCTCATATACACATGCCTTACCACAAATCATATCATATAGCAATAGCACATACCAATCATATAGTTCGACACTTAAAAACACATATCACGGTTCATAATTCAAAAACAGTTTTGCATCATTTCCATCCCAAAATATAAGTAAAAAGTGGGACTGTAAAACTCACCTACTGCAAAGCAAATTCCAATTCCTTCACTTAATCTTGCAAAGAATCTAAACAAAACAATACACATATATGTTACCATCGATTAGGTCACACACCCAAGTTGATGTAACAATAACAACGATGGATACTCTATATCCTATCTTGATTCAACTTTTCTATATACTCCTCATACTTGCTAACCTTAAATTACCTCACAAACTTTACTTCTTAACTTTCTGCTTTTTACTCAGTTTTTATAGTCACAAGATGACTCTAAATAAAATACTTAAACACCTAATTGGTTCTTCTCCTTACATCCCGTAGATCCCCAATGAGTTGTGAGCTTCTATGATTTTTGGATAAAAATAATAGTGAGTGTAACCATTTTATAAAAATTCAACATCACAAAGTGTCCAGAATTTGACCTGATTCGACCTTCAAAAAGTTTAGCTTGAGAAGACCCATTTAAACACTTAGGAAAATTCTACAAAAATTCTAGAAAATCATAAACATCATGAACTTGCTATAGTAGCAAGTCCATTAATTAAAAGGACATTTTGATATGGTTTTTGACCTCACAAACATATCTCAGAATCTGCCCCAAAAACTCAGTTTTGACAACGAATCTTGTTTGATTAATTTTACTAACTTTCACTCACTTTTCATTCATGAAACCACTTTGGTTGGAAAGTAGACTCTCTGTAGTTAATTTTAGGCTCAAGAAAATCAATAAAAGCTATCCGTATGACCGAGACATGTCTCTCGCAAGATGACCTAAAATTCTGCCCAGATTTCTATTCCGAATTTAGCATAATTAACCTTAATTAACTTACCCAAAACCCTAATTATTAACCCTAAAACGATTTTTGATGATCAAAACCTCTTAATTATAGATTATTTACAATAACCTAATCCATCTTTAATGATTGTTACGTTAAATAAAATCAATTGAATTGAAAAAGGATTTAGAAAACATTACCTTAACTCTTGAAAATCAAAACCCTAAAAGTTTTTGGGTTTCCCTTTGTTCTTTGTGTTGTTCGACCGGCCAAGGAGAAAGCAGAGGAGAAAAAAAGTAATTTTTGATTAAGTTATGATTTGTATTTATAGGCTTAGGAAAAGATAATTACCAAAAATAAATTGTTATCAAATTGGGATTATTTCCCTTTTTTCCCTTGTTCGGCCGATCCACACAACCACCCTTTTAATTATATTTTTTTTCTTTTATTTATTTATTATACATTTACTTTAATTCTAAGTAAAAACCTTTAATTATTTTGCTAAACCTTGAACTTTCTAACTAGTTTTCAAACTAACCTTCGATTCTAACTATTTTTAAAAATAGAAAGTACTCTACAATCTATAAAATACTAAACTAATATATATAATATGAATTACATATACATAGTACGTACACAGAATATTACGTACACGACATTTGAAACTACGCAAAGCTTTCAAATGATTTCATTTCCACAAGTACCATGATTCACCACTCATGTACTTCCATCTCATACACATATAAAACACATAAACTGAATTATACAGGCTTTAACTAACCTGCTAAAATCTCATTTGTCACAGTATCCCCTCCTTTAGGAAATCTCGTCCCGAGATTTTAACCATTAGTCTCGACAATAGCATTCCCAAACAACTAGGGATACTTAGCCTTCATATGATCCTTACGTTCCCAGGTAAACTCTGGTCCACGCTCGGAATTCCATCGCACTTTCACGATAGGTATTTTACTACGCTTAAGAGTTTTGACCTCACGGTCCATAATGTCTAAAGGCTCTTCTACAAAACGTAAAGTCTTATCTACCTTAATCTCATCCAACGACACATGCAAATTTGCATCAGCTAAACACTTCTTTAGATTCGACACATGAAACGTGTCATGCACACTACTCAATTCTTCAGGTAATCTCAACCTATATGCCACATGACCAATTCTCTCGAGGATCTCGAAAGGTCCTACAAATCTTGGAGCTAACTTTCCTTTCTTTCCAAACCGCACTACACCTTTCCAAGGTAAGACTTTCAACATTACATGATCACCAACTTGAAACTCTAAAGGTTTCCTTCTATTATCTGCATAGCCCTTCTAACGATCTCTAGCAGCTTTAAGCCTATCTCTAACACAACCACTTTATCAGTTGTTTCTTGCACCAACCCTGGTCCAATTAATCCGCTATCTCCTATCTCAGCCCACAATACTGGCGACCTACACTTCCTTCCATATAACGCCTCAAAAGGAGCACAACGAATGCTCGAATGATAGCTATTGGGGGGTTTCTTTTATAGAAAATCTCAGCAAATGCAAATGAAATATTCCAACTTCCACCAAAATCAATGCACACAAACGCCTAGCATATCCTCTAACTTGGTATTGTATGCTCGAGTTGTCCCATTCCGTCTGAGGATGATAGAGGCGTACTCATATCTAAACGTGTTCCCAATGCTTTTTGCATCGTTTACCAAAACCTTGACGTAAAACTTCCATCCATATCAGAATTAATCGATGTTGGTATACCATGTCGTACAACAATCTCATCGATGTATAACCTTGCTAACTTTTCCATACTATAATCCTCTCTACTTGCTAAGAATACGCCGTTTGGTCATACCTATTAACCATGACCCAAATTGTATCATGACCATAATCTTTCTTGACCTTGAGTCAACTGTGTTCTATAAAGTCCAAAGCCTATTTTCTCCACTTACACTCAGGTGTCCTCGAGTTGTTGCAATAAACCTGACGGTCTTTGATGCTCCGCCTTTAACCTTTTTGCGCATGTCAAACACTTGCTAACATAAATAGCAATCTCCTTTTTCATACCCGGCCTACCAATAACAATTCCCGAAGATTTCAATAAGAACAATTCTTTGTCCGCTCTGGGATTCACAAAGTACCTCGTCTTATGAGCTTCGTCCATGATCTTTGTTCTTACACCACCCACTAATGGAACCCATATATGATCCAAATATTGTAGGCTTCCATCCTCTCTCTTTTCCATTTATTAGTCCGTACCATTCAATCCTTCAGCTATCACATTTTTATCCTTAAATGCTTCACCTTGAGCTGCCATTATCAGTCCTTTAACTTCGGACTTAATTGTCACAGCCATCGCTCGTACTCGTCGAGGCTTCACTCTCTCTTTTTTACTTAAAGCATCAGCTACTACATTTGCTTTACCAGGATGGTACTTAATCTCACATTTATAATTACCAAAACAGCTCTAACCATCTTCTTTGACGCATATTCAACTCCTTCTGATCGAATATGTGTTGAAGGCTCTTATGATCTGTATAGATAACACTTTTTGTTCCATATAAATAATGCCTCCAAATCTTTAGCGCAAACACCACTGCGCCTAACTCTAAGTCGTGAGTCGTGTAGTTCTTCTCGTGGCTCTTCAATTGTCTTGATGCATAGGTGATTACTTATCCCTTTGCATAAGAACACATCCCAATCCTTGGTTAGACGCATCATAATAAACCACAAAATCTTCTACTCTATCCGGTAACGAAAATATTGGTGCATTACACAAATTGTCCTTCAACGTTTGAAAAGCTTCCTCCTGCTTCTCACCCCCACCCATACTTCTGATTCTTCTGAGTCAACGAAGTAAGGGGTTTATCAATCTTGGAGAAATTCTTAATGAAACGTCTATAATATCCAGCCAATTCTAGAAATGATCTTACTTCATATGGTGTCGTGGGGGCTTTCCAACTTTTCACCGCCTCAATCTTACTTGGGTCCACGTGAATACCGTCATGATTTACCAAGTGTCCAAGAAAATATACCTCTTGCAACCAGAGTTCGCACTTGGAGAACTTCTCATACAACTTCTCCTTCCTTAGCAAATCCAACATCATCTCAATGAATTTTTCATGGATCTCCTTTCGTCTTTGAGTATATCAAGATATCATCAATAAACACTATGATGAACTTATCCAGGTACGATTTGCATACTCGGTTCATTAAGTCCATGAAAACTGCGGGTGCATTTGTTAATCCAAATGGCATAACCGTAAACTCAAAATGCCCATATCGTGTTCTGAACGCGGTCTTTGAGATATCATCATCCTGCACTCTCAGCTGATGATAACTAGATCAAAGGTCTATCTTAGAGAAGTAGCGCGCTCCTTGAAGTTGGTCAAATAAATCGTCGATCCTAGGGAGTGCATAACGATTCTTTATGGTCAACTTGTTCAGTTCACGATAGTCTATGCACATACGAAACGATCCATCCTTCTTCTTAACAAACAAAACTGGCGCTCCCCATGGTAAGTGACTTGGCCGAATAAATCCATTGTCTTGCAACTCTTGAAGTTGCTCCGATAGTTCTTGCATCTCCAAAGGCGCTAGTAGATCTGGCGACTTTGCTATGGGTGTCGCTCCTGGAATCAAATCTATACGAAACTCGACTTGTTGTTGTGGCGGTAATCCTGACAGGTCATCTGGAAATACGTCCTCAAAATCACGTATGATAGGAATATCGCTTAACGTTTGTTCATTCGCCTTTATGCTCGTTAACGTCTTTGTCTTCCTGACATTATGTTCTCCTTGAACACAAAGTACCTTACCTTCTTCTACAGGTATCTTAACTATCTTCTCATGACACACGATCACAGCCTTTTGGTTTGACAACCAATCCATTCATACTATCACATCAAAACTTCCTTGTCCTAATGGTATCAAGTCTATAGGGAATATAGAATCTCCTAGCTCTAGTCTACAACCACAAAAAATTCTATCAACTTCTTCCTTCTTACCATTAGCTACCTCTATCACATACCTAGGGTTTGCAATACTAGGTTTCTCATTTAATAGGGGCGCACATTTAGTGGATATAAAACTAAAATCAGCACCATAATCAAAAATTACAGTACCGTAGATATTGTTTAACTAATACGTGCAAGCATAATCAACCAATATGTGTCAACACTAATTACATGTAATCATACTTGCAAGTCCATTTGTGTAGTGGCACATGTATAATTATGTTGTATACCATAATTATAGATGCCCCCTTTTTACGCGTGTACTCGCTCCTATGAAAACACTTCTTGAAATCAACACATCATGCAACATATAACACATTTAATAAGGCATATAGCACACAAGATAAATCCTAAACCACTTTTCATTAATAATAATCATAATCGAAAATAACATTTCCTAGCATGGTTCAAATGATAGAAAGAAACACTAAATATCCTAAATCAAATTGATTGCACGAGTAGTCGGGTCGAGGTCGAACTCAACTCCCACCAATGTCTTCCATCGTCAAGCTCATGGGTTGATTACTAGCCGTAGACTCAAGGTCTGAATCGTTAGCATCATCAGTCAACCAACCATTCATATTGCCCTCTTGTGGTGGTAATGGGTAAGGTGCAAACTTGTTCCTTTGGTCTTCCATTTGGAGTTGTGGATGATCCACGAATCCATATTTGTTGTAAGGAGGGTGCTCACTAAACTCTTCTTCTTCTTCATCCGAGGTGTGGTATTCTTGGAACCTAGAAACATTTCCTTCCTTGTCGATCCTTCTTCTCCGAATCACTCCAATCGTTTGGTCACCTACTTTCTTCATAGTCATACTCTCTACCACTTTACACGGATATAAGTTGATGGGTATACGGCACTTACGGTTTGTACGCCATATCTTACAGCCAGAAATTGGGTCGATATAACGCTTAATTCCAGTTGAACGCATGATTCCCCAACGAAACTTACGCTTTGAGGGAGACATAACTCTATAAATAAGGAAGGGTATAAGCTCCATCAGATACTTGGCGACGAAGAAAATAAATACTAGCATATATATATATATATATACATATATTCTTACTACGAAAATAGTAAACGAATAGGCAATTAGAACTTCAAAATATATACATAAAATATATTATACATACGTACACACAAGCACATAGATCCTAAATGCATCTATATGAAGGTTCCTAGTTATATTCTAGGCCAATCCACCTAGTTCTCTATAACCTTGGCTCTGAATACCAATCTATCACACCCCGCCAAGGCGGAATCGCATGGCATGATCAATAGGCATCATCACAACACAAGGCGTTAAAATAGAGAAAACTAAAAATGACTTTTAATAAACTTCAAGATCCAAAGCGTGTTATGACAATACCCAAAACAAAAATCCAGCATATAATGCATGAAGAACGAAACATGACAAGTTTAGTTGAAAACAAAAAAACAGATAAATCATAGACTCCGCAAGCAAGCCTATGGTCCAGCTAACTCCTATTCCTAACTCTTCACACGTTGTGGCTCACCAGAAAATGATACTAAAAACGTCAACATAATTGTTGGTGAGAGTTATAGGTTTAAGACTCACTTATGACACCGCAATCAACAAAAACAACATTTACGAACATATATGCTTAGCTATTCTATCACAAAATAAATTCACATATATCTGGGGTGGATCGTACCCCTCCGTCCCATAATATCTCCGCGCAAGACTGACCCACTTGACTAGCTAAGTCCGTTCGGGTCTCACACAAGGTCATGTCATCCTCACATACACATGCCTTACCACAATTCATATCACATAGCAATCATATAGTTCGACACTTAAAAACACATATCACGGTTCATAATTCAAAAATAGTTTTGCATCATTTCCATCCTAAAATATAAGTAAAAAGTGGGACTATAAAACTCACCTGATGCAAAGCAAATTCCAATTCCTTCACTTAATCTTGCAAAGAATCTAAACAAAACAATACACACATATGTTACCATCGATTAGGTCACACACCCAAGTCGATGTAACAATCACAACGATGGATACTCTATATCCTATCTTGATTCAACTCTTCTATATACTCCTCATACTTGCTAACCTCAAGTTACCTCACAAACTTTACTTCTTAACTTTCTGCTTTTTACTCAGTTTTTATAGTCACAAGATGACTCTAAATAAAATACTTAAACACCTAATTGGTTCTTCTCCTCACATCCCATAGCTCCCCAATGAGTTGTGAGCTTCTATGATTTTTGGATAAAAATAATAGTGAGTGTAACCATTTTATAAAAATTCAACATCACAAAGTGTTCAGAATTTGACCTGATTCGACCTTCAAAAAGTTTAGCTTGAGCAGACCCATTTAAACACTTAGGAAAATTCTACAAAAATTCTAGAAAATCATAAACATCATGAAATTGCTACAGTAGCAAGCCCATTAATTAAAAAGACGTTTTGATATGGTTTTTGACCTCACAAACACAACTCAGAATCTGCCCCGAAAACTCAGTTTTGACAACGAATCTTGTTTGATTAATTTGACTAACTTCCACTCACTTTTAATTCATGAAACCACTTGGGTTGGAAAGTAGACTCTCTGTAGTTAATTTTAGGCTCAAGAAAATCAATAAAAGCTATCCGTATGACCGAGATATGGCTCTCGCAAGATGACCTAAAATTCTGCCCAGATTTCTATTCCGAATTTAGCATAATTAACCCTAATTAACTTACCAAAAACCCTAATTATTAACCCTAAAATGATTTTTGATGATCAAAACCTCTTAATTACAGATTATTTACAATAACCTAATCCATCCTTAATGATTGTTACGTTAAATAAAATCAATTGAATTGAAAAAGGATTTAGAAAACATTACCTTAACTCTTGAAAATCAAAACCCTAAATTTTTTTGGGTTTCCCTTTGTTCTTTGTGTTGTTCGACCGGCCAAGGAGAGAGGAGAGGAGAAAAAAGTGATTTTTGATTAAGTTATGATTTGTATTTATAGGCTTAGGAAAAGATAATTACCAAAAACAAGTTGTAATCAAATTGGGATTCTTTCCCTTTTTTTTCTTCCCTTGTTCGGCCGATCCACACAACCACCCTTTTAATTATATTTTTTTTCTTTTATTTATTTATTATACATTTACTTTAATTCTAAGTAAAAACCTTTAATTATTTTGCTAAACCTTGAATTTTCTAACTAGTTTTCAAACTAACATTCGATTCTAACTATTTTTAAAAATAGAAAGTACTCTACAATCTATAAAATACTAAACTAATATATATAATATGAATTACATATACATAGTACGTACACAGAATATTACGTACACGACATTTGAAACTACGCAAAGCTTTCAAATGATTTCATTTCCACAAGTACCATGATTCATCACTCATGTACTTCCCTCTCGTACACATATAAAACACATAAAACATATAATGACACACATAAATTGAATTATACAGGCTTTAACTAACCTGCTAAAATCCCATTTGTCACATAATATAATGCTCCAATTATATAAGTCTCCAAGTGTAAAATGCCAACCACCAATCCAAGCTCCACTTCTGCAAAATAGACACAACTACAAGAAAAACATTAAAAACAAAAGCGCACTTTCTTAGGCACCACGGTTGCATTTAGCGCATGTAACAAGCCTTTAAACCCCTCGGTGTCCCGAGTGGATGAGTTATAGTCTCGTGAGGGTTTCCAGCGAACAAACCCACAAAGTTCAAAAATTTTCTTTTTGGATGCAGAAATCAAGTGAGAAATACACGGGCCCATGCACATCAACTTATCAAACTGCAAAAAAAATTATATATATATATATATTTATATTTTAGTTTTAGTTTTTTTAAATTATTATTTACTATTACTACTATTATTATTATTATACTTTAACTTGATTTAAGATTCCTTAATGATACGATTCAAGTGGGAATGATCCACACTTAAACGTTTATGGTATGGTATTTTTTGTATGTACTCACGGAAAGGATGTTCTTCTGTTTTGACCACGTGATAGTTTCCTTTCGATTTCTTAATAGGTTTATCTTTTTCAGTTTTATTGTCGACGATGATAGGAGGTGGTGGATCTTTTTTATTTTTCAGGGAATCATCGGACTTTCCACTCCTGGTGAATATGGCATTCACTTGTTTGGTTTGAGCTTGAGGAGGAGGAGGAGGCTTAGTCCGATCGGTTTGTTCTAAAGATATGTTTTGAGATTTCGACCACTCATCCATTTTTCTTTCCATCATTTTAATTTTAATTTGGAAATTCTTTTCATTTTGCCTCATTTTTAAAATCATATCGTTAACATTGTTTTTAAAAAACATATTTGTAACTCTTTGATCATCCAAGAATTTAGTCATTAATCTTTCAAAATCAGTTTTAGATTGAGGTTCTTGGTTGATAGGTTTAGACTTTTTGTTAGGTAAAACACCGGTGGTTTTACCATCGTCTCGATCAAAAAGTTTATCATGAATGGTTCTCATGCTATGGACGCATCTTTTGAAATCTTCGAGATCATTTCTCACATCATTGTTTAATTCTGTGAGCGATTTTTCGGAATCATTAGGATCATGATAGGATTGATGAGAGTACGAATCATGAGAATTTCGGTTTTGATATTCTTCAGATTTGATGTAATTTACTTCATTACGTTCACACATCGGAGTGTCATCGTTCAGGTGGTTTTTAGGATCGTGGTTGTCTCTAAAGTCCTGATATTTGTTACGCATCTCATGCATCTCCTCTTTTAAGCTCTGTAATTGAGAATCCATTTTTATAGTTTGAGCTTCCAGTTTTTTCATTAATCGATAATTATCATCATTACTATCACTTCCATCGGCGAAGGAAACAGATTTTCGATGATGTTCGTTTTTAGATTTAATGGACCAATCATGTTTGAAAAGGACTTTGTCCTTGAGAAATTGAAAAGCTTGATTAGGACTTTTGTAGAGGAAGATTCCTCTAGCTGTTATGTCCAGGATTCCTTGAGTGGGTTCGTCTAGACCGTGATAGAATATTTGAATAATAGCTCCTTTGGTCAGACTATGCCCATGGCATTTTCGAAGCATGTTCTTGAGTTGTAACCAAGCGTCGGTTAGACTTTCATATACGAGTTGAGAGAAATTTCTGATTTCAAGTAAGAGATGGTTAAATAACGAAGGTGGAAAGAATCTGTTTATGAAAGCTTTTCTCATTTGGTCCCATGATGTTATAGGCTCTTTATTAAGTTCGTTAAGCCATGTTTTAGCTTCATTGCACAAGGAAAGGGAAATATTAAAAGCTTTACGGTTTCGCTTTGAGTTTCATCGTATCTGAACATATTGCAGATTGCGAGAAATTCACGGGTGTGGTCATGCGGATCGGCCCGCAGATAACCATCGAATTTATTTTCGCAAATCATTTTTAAGTGGGTAGTGTTAATAACAAAGTTGTCATCAACATCGATTTGAATAATGACAGAATTAGGAGTCGGTGCTACAATCTTAGCATTTTCCCACATAGGCTGATCATCGGGATCGAGAATTATTTGTTTGGGTTCGACATCCTCTTCAGGTATATTTATAACGACAAAGTCATTAACGGAAGAATGTTGGGTTGAAGATTTGAGTGATTCGATCTCGACGACTTCTTTTTGGATAGTTTTAATCTTATAAGTTCTTGTTATTAATTTTTTATTTAATTTATATATTAGATTCACAAGTTGTTTTCTGAAAGATAGGGGATTTATACATACGTTAAACATTTTGCAAAAAGACATTTTTATATGTATAATTAAGGCTAATAGGATAATATTCAAAATAAAATAAATTATTTGCATATATTTTTTATAAGTTTTTATTTTAAAGATTTTATATATATATATATATATATATATATATATATATATGTATATGTATATATGTATATGTATATATGTATATGTATATGTATATATATATATATGTATATATATATATAGTTTAATTTAATTATATATAACAAACAAGGATAAATATATAAAAGTTTTTTTTTTGAATAGGTAGAGTGCGGCGTACTTTAGGAAAAGTGCGTCGGCTTTTCAGGAAATTTTATGTTTTTTTTCCGAATATTATGATAAACTAGATAGAACCTAAGACTAGCAGATTGGGGGTTTTGGTTTTGGTTTTTGAAATAAGATTCTGTTTGAGAAAATTTACAGAAAGTGCGACGTACTTGGGTAAAGTACGGCGTACTTCCTGGGTTTTTAGGAAAACCGGCGCACAAACAGGATGTGCGGCGTACTTCTTGGAGAAAAATGATTTTTTTGGTTTCCGTTTGCCAGAAAACGGTAGGGCGAGTTTGAAAATTTTGTGAAGCAAAATAGCACTAGAAATAAGCAACAAACTGATAACAACATAACCAATTCCCCGGCAGCGGCGCCAAAAACTTGATGTGTGTTTTCACAAGCTTTAAATTTATAATATTAGAAATACCGATTTTTACTAAAAACACAACACTCGGGAAGTATACCCGTTCGTGTATAGTATAGCTTTTAGGTAAGTCCAAGTCGTTCCACGGGAATTGAAGTTTTCACAGTTCGTAATTAATGTGCTAAGGCTAAGATGATTGTCATGTATCAAATTAACCTAATCTTGCATATATCGAATATTATAACGAAATCAATTAAAAGATGATTCAATCAAATGATTAAGGTATGTTTGTTTAGGCAATGATCACTTGGATAATGATGTGTTTGGAATAGTGTTTAAAATAGAGTTATTAGAAGTTATAAATCCTTTCGGCCTTTAAATATAACTAGTGATTATATCGATTAATAACAACAAATCCTTTCGGCTTTTATAAGTTATTATAACCAATATATTAAGTGGAATGATTAAACACATATATAAAAGAACCCTTTCGGCCTATATTCTTGTATAAAATATGTTTTATCGATTCAATAAACTCATGTCCAAACACTACATATCAAAGATCACATATTGCCCAAACAAACTTTTAAACATACTACTCACATACATCAAAGAGATGAAGATCATTAACAATCATTATATATTCCAGGAAATACTTCATATAAAATGAGTTGTAGTAATTTATTACCTCATATGTTTTTTTGATCAAAGAGGCGGATTACAGTTTTCCAAACGGAAAAAAACTATTCTAAAACCAAGTATTGATTCCGATCCCGAACCACCTGCAATTCTGGTGGAATGATGAGAGGAACTAGAGAAAGTGGTGTGAGGATATGTAAGTGTATGTAAAATGGGGGAGCCAAGGCCTCATTTTATAGGATGAAATCGAGCAGAAGTGCAGCGCACTTAGGAATAAGTGCGACGCACTTGGTGAGTTAATGCCGGTATCATTTAATTCTTCGAAGGGAAGTGCAGCGCACTTAGTAAAATGTGCGGCGCACTTGAGGAGTTAATGCACTTCTTTGACCGAGACTTTATTTCTTTGACTTTTGAAGGAAGTGCGGCGCACTTCGGTAAAGTGCGGCGCACTTATGGTCTTTTTCAGCTTTAGCCCTTTATTTTCTTCTAACTTGCTTTCCGTTGTGTATAAATACTTGGTTTTGTTCCATTTGAACTCTGGATGTCTTCAAGTGTACTTTTAAGCTCCATATCTTTGTGTATTCTTTCGTTTTATTCCACGACACGTACCTAAAACATATAATATCAAATATACTTGATTAAGTACCAAACGTTCACGAGAAATGATCAAATAAATGCAAATAACGCCACCGAAAATATGTATAATTTAGGCATTATCGGACTACTTAGCAAGTATAGGGTCAGGCTAAGCAGCAGTAACCTCGTCCATAGTAGGAAGAGGGAGGGGAGTACCATCAGCGGCAGGAGCAGTGGTGTTATTTTGAACACGCTCAAGAATTGAAGTAGGAAACTGGTGAGGCTCCTCAACAACCTTCGCACCCCCCCCCAGAGGGAAGATTCATGAAATCATAATTGCTCATCACTGCGTAAAAGAGAGTAAAGATTAAAGACAGTAATAAAAAGAGTACGTGGAAGCAGAAAACATAACCCCCAACCTACCAGAGTTATCATCCTTCCTTCTAAAAACCAAATCGCACAACTGGTTGGACCAGACGGAACTAAGCCCGGAGCAGAAAAGAATCGCCTCATTGATTTCACGAAGCTTAATAAAATGGACACTGATAAGTGCCTAATTACACATATCTTTTACCTCTAAAAACGAGCTTAAATGACCAAAAACAGACAAAAACTGCCAAATATATGTTTGTTTTGCATTTGTATTGTGCAGGAAGTGGATATCATCAAAAAGACAGAAAACCAAGCCAAAATGACAAAACTGAGCATGGAATGGAAAAGACTGTGCAAAATCAAGGCCAAAGTCCAAAAATGACTAGTATATCTATGAAGACTGTGAAGACCAAATGGGCCCTCAATCAATTACAACAGCCCATTTGTGTGCAATTGACAAAGACTGTGAAGACTTTGAAGGCCCAATCCTAGCCCAGTTACAGCCAATCTCAGCCATTGTACACACAAAACCCACTTCATAACCTTATTGGGCTTGAAAAAGCCCAATAACCAAACCTAAACCTTAGTGGGCCCAATACAAGCCCACACACCTTATTGGGCCCAGACAAACCCAGTTGGGCCCAATACAAGCCCAATGGGCCCAACACAAAACCCAAGCCCAAAACACCTTTTTTATAAAACACAAGGACCAAAATGTAAATTTTAGTAAACTTTGTTTTATAATTAAAAATGAAAAAAATAAAGAAAAGGGGCCAAAAATGCCAAGTTTTAAAAGTTGTTTTATAAAGAGAAAAATAGAAAAATAAAACACAAGGGCTGGTTTTGCAATTTGCCAAAACCTCCCAACACCCTTTTAGTTATAAAACAGCAGGGACCAAATTTGCAATTAACCAAAACCCTTTTTCTCTTTTAAATCTTTTGTTATAAAACAACAAGGACCAAATGTGTCACTTTCTAAACCTTGTTTATAACTAAAATCGGCTTAAAAGGAAATGAAAAGAGAGAGAGAATTGAGGGACTAAAGTTGCCTCTTCCCCAAAGTTATCTTTTAAACCTGCAACCATAAAACAGTACCTCACCCCGTACCCGCCAAAATCAAACCGCCCTTTCCCATGGTTTTTCTTCCCAAACCACCTCCCAAGTACCACTCACAGCTCACTCTCACCCTTTCCCACAACCCATTTCCCCTATAACCCTCTCCCCTGGCAAAATCACACAACCCGAAGTCCCCTTCAATGGTTAGATGGTGTACAAGGCATATGGAGGGTTAGGATTGCTCAGGATTGCATTGTACTCTCACAAGAAACACAACCCATGAGCCAAAGAAGAGCTGAGAGTCTCTATAAAAGAAAAGAAGACAACCAAGAATAAAAATCCCGTTTTTACTTTTTTAGTGTAAAATTTCATTAAGTTTGTTTTAAGATTATTATCTTCAGTTTATTTAAAGCTTTTGTTGTACTACTCTCAGTTTTAATAAAAGTTAAAAGTGTTTGTGAGATTGCTATTGTCGAAATTTAAAATATCATTCAAGTTGTTTAATTCTGTTTAGATTGATTAAATGTGTGTTAAAAGTTATTAAAATAAGTTTGTAATCAATTATATCTACCTTATTTCACCAAAAATCAGTTAAAAAATCGATTTTTATATAAATAAGGGGGTGTTTGGTTTAACCTGAAAATGGGTCATATGGGGTTTGTTGTGGGTCAAGCTCACTCAGCCAACTTTGGCTGAGTGTGTAGGCTTTATTAAGCCACCTTAATCACCAATTTTAGTTTGAAAATAAGTTTTTAAAGTCCCTTTAGCATTCTGTCAAACTTTTCATAAGCAAAATAGAGCTTAAGTGCTCCAGCTGTGTAGACAGCTTAAGCACACCCTTGGTGTGCTTATTTGAGTGTTACTAGCCCCTTTTAAAAGCCCCCTTGTTCTGTCTTTGGTTTGACCAAGTATAAGTCAAAGTTTGGCTTTGCAATTTTTTTAAGAACCCTCAATTTTAAGCCCCATTATCAGCAGCTTATATTGTTTTCTAGACTCTTAAACTTTGAAAATAAGCTCATTTGCTTCCCCTTTTAATCTGTTTGTGCTTGGATTTGGCTAATAAGCTCTTGAGAGCTTATTTTCATAAGCCAAAAAAGCCCCTAGGCCACTGTTGTACTTCCCCTGGTGTAAAAACCAATTTTCAGCCCTTGTTTTCTTTTAATTAAGCTTCATAAACCCTAGTTCTTTTTGCAGTTTTATTTAGTCCCTAGGTACTACTTTAATTCCCCAAAATTTAACAGCTTAATTCTTTAGTTAGGTTAGCTTATCATAGGGTCAAAGTAGGTCTTTTTCTGTCTTTTATATAAAACTGTTAGATTTAGCTTATTTAAATTTTAGCTTATTTTAGGGCTTATTAAGTGACCTAGCTTATATTTAGGGTACCCTTAGGCCTAGTAGCTTATTCCATTAGTTTCTAGCTTATTTTGCAGCTTAAAATCAGAAAAGAAAAGAAAAATAAGCTTATAAGCTTATTAAGCTTTTGCAGTCCAAAAGCTCACTTTTCTAGCTTATTAAGTTAACTAAAAGCATAAGTGCTTTTACAAAAGTTACTCCCCTTGAGCCCCTTAACAAGTTTTCTTTTATAGCTTTTTGATAATAAGCTGTTGGACCTACCTTGTAATCGGGGTCCAACTCAGGGACTGTTTGTGTAATTTTCTCTTTTATAGTTATAATTGTTAGTCCCCCTTGTCAGTTTGTTGTTTCCCCGTTAGTCCTTGTGTCCTTTTCACTGTTAGTCCCTATAGTTAACTTCAGTTAGTTTTATTTAATTTAAATAATTAAATTAGGTTTAATTTTAATTAGTTTAATTACTTTTAATTTATTCAGTAAAATTTGGGCATTTTTATATTTTTAGAATTGTTAACTTTTTCTTTATTTAATTTTATTTTTTTAGAATTTTTATAACTTTTATTTTTTGTCTTTTTCTATTTTCTTAGTTTTAATTAGTTTTTAATCTTTAAAAATTCATAAAAAATCCAAAAATTAATAAAAAAATATTTTTCTTTTTTACAAAATTTTCTTTTGTCATTTAGTGTCTAGGAAAAATATAAAATTTAGTATAAGCTTAATTTTTCTTAAATTTCAGTCTTAGACCCGTTTTACCGGGTGCGTTTTACCGTTTCTTTTCGTTTTACATTCAAACGACCTCCGTTTTAGTTCTAGTTTTCTTTATTTTTCAAATTAAGTTAATTAGAATTTAATTTTGATTTTTAATTTAATTTAGCATTTATTTTCTTAATTTTTAGTATTTAGGTTTCCCGATACCTGATTCTGTTCCCCGTATTTAATTTAGATTTAATTTTAGGATTTCCCAATAATTAATTATGCTTCCCGTAGTTTAAGTTCTATCCATATTAACTAATTTTGTTTCCCGTAGTTTTTAAGATCCCCATTTCCTTGCTTTGTTTTCCGTAGTATTAAAATTAAGTTTTATTTAATTAATTTTAGTTGTAATTATATCAGTGTTTCCATCATATATTCTCCATCATTCAATTTCTCATCAAACCAGGATTACTTTCAATTGCAGCCTCGTTGGGACATACGACCCGGGAATATCTCTTCCGGAATCTTTTTATAATTGATTCTTATATATTTAATCTCTTTGTGTAGATTTTGACCTTTTGCCTTGGTTAAGGACATTTGGTTGAGATTTGCATTTGAGTTATTTTATATATGTATACTATCTGACGAATCACTACGTTGCCCTCTAATATGATTGATCTACTTTTAATGTATTTACATGCACTTAGTAAACTCCTAGGGGCCGTGTAATAGTCTTCATACTACCTTGCATGTGCATTGCTCTAGCGGCATACTAAGTAGACGGCGGGTTCGTGTAATTCGTTCATGTTTTAGGAAATAGTTACATGGATCATCACAAGGGTGACAAGGCAACAACACTAGGAGAAGCAATCTAGGGAGTAATACATGACTAAATAGACACACTCTTTTATCTTATTGTTATCACCATTAGCGTAGAATTATATTTAGTTTATTAGCTAAAACCAACCAATCTCTCAAACATATGATTTACTTGCTTTCCATAAAATACAAAAATACAAAAAGAATCTTCCCTCAACCCTTAGAATTTTGTTAGACCATGATCAAGCCTTCCCAACCTATTCCTCGAGTGAACGATAAACAACCTTGAGTCTTGCCCATACTACGCTACAACGATTAGGTGCACTGCCTAGGGAGTTGTAAAACTTCTCGTGTAGAAGTCCTACGACGACCGCACATCAAATGTTAAGATCAACTCGCTATTGGATATCAATATCCAATCTGAAGTTCCACATATCCAGTCTTCATCCGTACTCAAAGTACTAGTATCTGTGATTTCTGACCCCTCACTCCTCACCCTAGTACAAGAATCTCCTTCAGTAGCACCTGTAACATCTCTACCTCCTCTATCTGTCTCCACCATACCACCTGTACCTCATCAAACAACTACACCAATCCCTACACCACCAATCACAACTGATACTCCAACCATCACCACTGTTGTACCTGAATCTGATGCACTCACCGCTGTTCAACTAAGAATTGCAAAATTAGAAAAGGGTGTGTCTAAGCTAAAAAAACATTGATCACTCTGCTGAAACTATTGCTACTCTCAAATCCTAAGTTCCAACGGTCGTTGATTATTATCTTGGATCCAAACTTGGTGATGCTCTTCAAAAGGCTCTACAGAAACTCTATGTGGACTTAATCCAGAAACACTCTGTGAAGCCAGCTCCCGAGTCAAGCAAGATCAAGACTCCAACAATCAATCTTGAATAAGAATCTGAGAAGAGTGCTTCAAAGATTCTCAAGATTAAGAAGAAACAAGCTGAGAAGCAAAAGATGCCAAAGTACACTATTAAGTCTACAGACAAGGCAGCTCTCAAAGAGTATGATCAGAAAGCGCTCTCTACCAGACCATGCACGCAAACAAGTCTTTTAATAGAAATCCTGCTAATCATAGATTGTACCATGCTTTCATGGAAGCTTTGATAGATGATGAAAATGTCATGGATAAAGGAGTTGCTGATACAGTTAAAGACCACAAAAGAAAGAATGATGTGACAACGATGATGATGATGATGATGATGATGATGAAGACCCTCCAACTAGACCAGATCAAGGTAAGAAGATCAAGAGGAGAAGAACCAAAGAGTCAGAGTCGTTAAAGAAACAATCCACCGCCAAAGAAACCCCTAAAGGTAAAGCTCCATCTAAAGGTTCTAAAACTGGTAAGTCTGCAACTACAGAGGAACCAGTTAGAGAACCAATTGCTGAGGCGGAAATGAATGATGTAGTCAACACTACGGCTGAAGATGTGGGTTTTGATGTTGATCAACCACATGATGACTCTACTCAAGCCAAGGACAAAGATCCAAAGCAAGATTGGTTTAAACAACCTCCAAGGCCTCCTACTCCTGATCCAGAATGGAACAAGCGTTAGGTTGTACTTGATCAACCCGAACAACCTTAGTTCAATCAAATGGTCTCTGCTACAAAGGATCCTCTCACTTTCAATGATCTAATGGACACTCCTATTGACTTCTCCAAGTATGTGTTGATCGACTCAAGATAGAATCTTACTCAAGATATCTTATTATGACCTACCTGCAAACTGTTAAAAGGCACATGTACAAGCAGTATCGAACTTGAGTACAACTTCTAAGATTGTTACAATGCATTAACAGACAAACTTGATTGGAATAATCCAGAAGGAGATTGTTACCCCTTTGACTTGTCCAAGCCTCTTCCCCTGTAAGGTCGACCAGGTGATATATGCCTAAATACACATACCTTTGACCTTTAAAACCAGACTTAAATGACCAAAAACGTACCAAATATACATTGTATTTGTATGTTTTTACTTATATTGTGCAGGAAACGGATATCCGACAAAAGGACTAAAAATTAAGCTAAAAACGACAAAATCGAGCACGGAATGGAAAAGCGTGAAAGTCAAAGTCCAAGTCAAAGTCAACCCCGAAAAGTCAACAGTCAAAGTCAAAGCCGAAACTGAAGAAAACTTATCGGGCCAACCCAACCCTTTTTATTGGGCCAAGTCGGCCCAATAAGCCATCAAGACTAGGCTTTAATAAGTCTTTATCTCAAATTGGGCCCAATTCCCTTTTTAATACATACGGTCCAAACCAAACTAAAAGCCCAAACAGCCTTTAACTATTGTTAAGCCCTAAACCCTTTGACACTTAACTGCTGTTAGTACTTGAGGACTGTGAGTGTAAACTCACAATACACCCTCAAGGACCAAAATTGCCATACCATAAAAACCTTTACACCACACAAGGACGATGGGTGAAATAAAACCATATAAATTCAGGGACTAAACATGCCAACTTCCCAAACCCTTACCCTGCACCAAAAACAAATCCAGTTAAACCGCCATTCCTGCCAAAACCCCATTGTCCCTATTCACATTTCGTTTTCACTCACCCCTACAACTACCAAACAAAAACCCATCACTCTCACTCACATGGGGTAAGTGCCACCTTGGCAATCCCCTTTGTTTCCATTGGTTGAAGGAAAATTACAAAAAATGAAGGGTTATGATCGTTTGGATTAGGCACCAAGAAATTTCAATGGCATAGATCAATTTTGGGATCTCTCTCACACAACAAACACAGTCTTAAACTCTCTTAGTGAAGAAACACTTAAAGACTTGAAGCCTTTAGTATAAATATAGGCATTTGTAGTTCATTAGTCTTTTGTCGAATTTTTGTTAAGTCCAATCTTGTATTAACAAAATTTGTCCATTTTAAATACTGTCCTTTAATTACTTGTCATTTTAATTACTGTCATTTAAATTTCAAGCATTGTACTTTTTCTTAAGTTAATGAAATTTTCAAGTTTTCTTTAACCATTGTCATTTAAATACTGTTGATTAAGCTCTTATATAAGCTTTTGAGTCATTAAAAGCTTATATAAAAGATTGTTTACTTTTCTGTCTAAAAAACCAAAAAAATCACAAAAATCACCAAAAATTCAATCACTCATTCATGGAGCATGGTAAATTATATATGGCCATGGTTTAGAGCTTCTTGGGAAGCATATAGGTTGATATAAGCTGTTTTGAGAAGCTTATTCCTTTGCCAAAAGCTTTAGACTCTTGTAAGCTCACTTTTTCAAATTTTTGCTTATTACTGTAGCACTGCTTATTATTGCTTAATTTCTGCGTATTGTTTTCTTATTTATGTTGTTTTATGCTTGTTTATGCTTATGTACTGCTTACATGTCCTTTAGTTAAGTTTTCATTTAAAACTGCCTTAAATAGCCTTTGTACTGCTTATTTCTGTTTGCTTATTTTATGTGCTTATTTTTGAATTCCTTTTGCTTATTATTGTCTTATATCTATTTTTTGTTATCTGTGTTCAAACTTCTTGGCTTTAATCATCTTAAATCAGCTTAAAATTGGTCTTTAAAAAGTTAAAGAGGTGTTTGGCTTAAGACCTCAAAGTGGGTCAAATTAGTTAAAAACTTGTTTGGGTCACTTTGCCTTCTTTAACAAGCTCATTGTAGTAGTTTTAATCAGTTTTTAAAAAGGTTTTAGAGTTAAAAGTTAGTTTTTAGGTTTTAGCTAAAAGTTCTTTAAAACTGTTGTGATAAAACAGTTCATAAGTGCTTATTAGATTAAGGCTTTCAAAACCAGGTTTTAAGTCTTGTTTTAGTGTTCTTTTTAGTGTCTTAATGCATTAGTTAGTTGTCCTTTTAGTTTACTTGTGTTTGACCAAAATCTGTCAAAGAATTTTTAGTTGTCAAGGTTCTAAATAGCCCTTTTTCAGTTCCAAATTTAGACAAGTTAAAATAGGTTTTAGTTTCTTAAAATTTGTGCATAAGCTCATTGGTAGGTTAAGTTCATCTGTTTTAGCTTATTTCATTTTTTTTAAAGTCATTTTCTAGCTTAAATTGAAGCCTACATTAAGCGATTTTGCTTTTTCAAAAATTTGGAAAAACACTCAGCATGTGCTGAGTAAAAACAGCCTTTTTCATTTGACTTTTTAGTAGTTTAGTTGAATTTCAAACTCTCTTTTCTTTGTAGTTTTAGATAGCTTATAGGCTAAGCTTTAAGCTAGTATAAGCCCCATACCCATAAGGTTCTACTGAAGGGCTTAAAAATAAGCCTAAAAGTGCCCTCATAGGTTGTTTGCTTGACAGTTTGAGCCCACTTTGCTTATCTACTTTTTCTTGCTTTTCAGCTTATATTACTTGCTTATTTTTTGTTTCTACTTGCTTAATAGGTGTAATAGCTTATCTGTTTTAGCTTATCGTTGATTTCCCTTAGCTTATTTTGCCTCAAGTAGCTTAACAGATTAGCCTTTTAGGACTTAGTATTAAAAAAATCAAAACTGTCTTTTTCTTTTGCTTATTTCTGTGCTTATTTTGTGTTTTTGTGAAAAGTCACTTTTTTTAAGTTTGTCATTTTGGTCTGTTTTATAATTTTTTTTTTAAAATGTTTTCTAAAAAAGGAGAGGCGTGGGGGTCGAACCCATGACCTCCCCCTTCACAAACATACATATTTTACTCTCACACACTTAACCAGCGACACCAGTAGGGCTATCTGTTAGCCCTACTCACCATTTATTTTTTATAGTCTTTTTGCCCCATTTAAGTTTCAACCCCTTTTTGCTTATTACCAGCTTATTCCAATAAGCTGGTAATCCCATTTTATTTTTCATAGATCAAGCACTGTTTAAACTACTTTCCATAATTTTTTCAGATTTTTCCCATTATGTTTACTATTTTTAATTAATTTTGTTTTTTAAAACAGTTTTTAATTCATAAAAAATTATTAAACAGTCAAAAAGATATAATTCTTTTTTTTTTAATTTTCTTTTATCATTTAGGACTTAGGAAAATTAATTTTGCTTTTGTAGGGTTAAAATTTTAGAATTTCATTTTGTAAAGTACGGGATTTGAATCCCGTTCTCGTTTTTCGTGTTTTAGCCTTATTCGTGTTTTAGCCTTAATTGATTGTTGCTTTTATTTGTTTTTTTGCATTTTTATTGTAGAATTAGGAAAACAAATCCAAAAATCCTTTCACCATTCAATCACGCGATCACAAACGTAATCCGATTTTCAATTCACGCCTCGTTGGGAAACGACCCGGGAGATTTTTGATTTTCCTTTTGTCAAAAGGAATTTTTTGAGTCTTTCGGAATACGTATACTATTATTGATATATAATTAACCCTAAAAAGTTGGTTATCACCAGGCCATCTAACCGTTGCTGCTGATTACTTCTTCAACAATGATCTAAAGTATTTGAAATCTTTTGATTCGGAGAGAATGTACACTACGTTTATCACGAAGACAAAAGCAGCTTAGTATGAGATTGTAGGAATTGAAGACATGGTCCCTACGCTTTGGAGTCCTACCAAAGTGGGGTATGACAAAGATGCATTGAAAGGGATCAAGCACTAGGGAGAAATGTGTAAGCTTTGGTACCGATCTCAGGTAAACAAATTCTCCAAGTATAATGTCTATTCCACTCAAACAATTCTTGGTGTGAAGAGTGTTAGTGTCAAGAAACTGCATAGATATGGTCACTTGAAAGAGATTGTGGTGAAAAGAGTTGATCATCATCTATACAAGTTTAAAGAATGTGACTTCATGGATCTACACTTGAATGAAATTGAAGATATGTTGCTTTTTGCTGTTCAACACAAGCTATTCCATCTTAACGAAAGTGACATTATTGACTTTATTGTGGCTCTTCGTATGTTTACAAGAAGTCTCGTCATCAAAAAAACGTGTCGAGGATTTACAGCTTGGTGTAGAGAGTTACCAGAAGAAACTTAACATCACTGCATCTCAGAATACCTTTCAAGAAATAGAATTCAAAGAACTCTACACTCCATCATACAAACCACCAAGGGTAATCTACAAAGATCTAAACAAACAGAAAAGAGTGATGCGGGCTAATGAGCTGTACAAGTTCTCGGACGAGACACTCAAGAAAGTTCGGGATGAGCTTCATCATAGAATATTCGATTTTCATTCGGGATACAATGACGAGATGTCAAGGAGAAAGTGGAAGGAGATTAACAGAAAGAGGTTATAGCTCATGATCGAGTTGATTGAAAAGCATATACGTGAAAGGCGAATCATCATAAATCTAGAGCGATTGGTTGGTGCTCTGGAACTCAAGATAGACTACAAACTGATGATGCGTACCATATAATCGTCAGGTCCAATCTCAAAATCTTATCTTGTGAATAATGTGAATATGTAGTATAGACTTATAATAATAGGCAAGTATAAATAGTGTTTGGGTACGAATTTTCAAGAATTTTTCAATAAATTTAAATTTTTTCAAATTAACGTACTCAACACTATATACATAATAACCTCAGAATTTGAGGGGAGCATTAAAATGTTCATAATATGGCTTGTTAATAATCAGAATATTTTTCTCCCCAAAAAGTTTTCAAACATATTTGAATCAATTGATATTCAAAATATCAAGAGATTTGACATTTTTGATAAGGGAAGAAAATGTGATTAAAATATATGACTAAAGATGTGATTCCAAGGACTCAAGTGCGAGCTTCACCCTTCATGTGCTAAATATTTTTGAATATCGATGCACGTGTTGAGGGGGAGCATTTCTGAAAAGTAAAACCATCGAGGTACTAAATGTTTTGATTTATATCACAAAGTACCTTGATCGATGTTTTCAAATGGTTTTAAGGCTGAGAACAATACCAAAAGACCGACCATGTTTGTAATTAATTAGAGTTATAAGGTGGTTAAGATTAGGTATTCGTTCCCATGATCCAGCCAGAACCGGAGGGATCTACCCAGGGACATTCCATTAGATAGAATAGAAGTCCTTAGGTATGATACAAAAGGAGTAAAAGTGAAAAAGGGAATAATGCAGACTAAGACAGAGCTAGCACTGGAATAAACCCAACAAGGTGTTAGTGATGAAGTCTTGGTAAGCATTGAAGGGGTTGAAGAATGAAAAAGAAAAGTTAAGATAAAGGGTGAAAAGAAAGAAGCCCTCCTTACACTTAGGCAGAAACCGGGTCAATACATATGCTATTAGAAACACTAAGTTGTTGTCTGGTATTGAAGATAGTCATCATGGACCCAGTGATGCAATGCACAACCCTCCCCAACCACTTAAGGTCAGAAAGACTCGTGTTTCAAAACTCATAGAGATTACACATATTTCTATTGAATTTCTCACTCCGAGATTTTTGATATTGAAAAGGTGGCAATCAGCTCCAGCCTCCGATCACTAAAACCAAATGTGCACTATCGAGTCTAGAGCCATAAAAGAGATCATCCATAAATCTCATTAGGACACTAATCTAATATATGCTTGTTGAATCACACACTGTGACAACAACAAATATCTTAAGAGTCCTTCGCATTATCCTTGTGGTTTTGCTAGAACATCATAGTGATACTCAAGTATCCACAGTGATGATGGAAATCCTTCCAGAGCCAACATCAAACAAGCTCTGTGGTAGGTGACTTATGAGATCCTACATTGATCAAACTTGTGACACTGGATATCGATTTGGTCCAGCTTATGAATTGACGAATGAATTTTAAAAAGGTTAAAACTGTTGGTGTGTTATAAAAACCGTTTACATCTTAACACACCGACTAATTTTCCTAAATTAATTTTCAATCTTATGTCCATGGGAAGCCTCACAAGGGTATCTGGACATAGGAAAGCTGAACACGAATTAACGACTTAATCGGGAAGATAGCAACTTACTGATTCACTCTTACCGTGTTGTCTGCTTTGAGACGCTCCGATAATGAGAACGGCTAGCGCAGCTGCGAAACCCTATCAAAAAGATTCTTCGAAATTCTATTTAATCATAGGTAGTATTTATACTGAATAACGGGGAACCGTGGTTATTGCAACCGTATTCGACGGAGTGACAAAGACACTCTCGTCCATATCTGTTGATTATCACTAACCTAAACTTGCAGGTATTCCCGATGGTGGCAGCAGCTGGTCCTAGAAGAGTCAGATTCATGGCCACATGCTCATACCTAACCGACGTATGTAATGACATCATGAAAGCTCAAGTACATGTTTCAAAAGACTTCCTCTACTCTGATACCACACGTATTCCTTGAAATGACAAAGTATTAAAGTTGAAGAATTTCAAGAAAGATGAATTTTCAAGCTTTCAAGACAAAGAAAGGTATGAGCATGTCGGTCTAAAAGTCACAAAATCACAAGAAGGCAAAGATTACAAGATGGCGATAAGATATTATACTTGGTTGATGATCTCAAGAAGCTCAAGATCACATCCAAGTCAAGACAAAGATACAAGCTAAAGCCTAAAAGTCTAAAGATAACTACATCAAGATTCACAAGATAAAGATCATGAAAACAAGACTACGAGAGAAGATTAAAGACATTCATAGAATGCTAAGCTTAAGGTATTGTAAATTTGGACTAACCTCCCTTAAGGAGAGATTGTTAGAAATCGAGAAAACACTCGGTCACTTCCAATATGTAATAGAATAGCTCGTAGCATAATATTTGGAAACTTACCAAGCTAACCAGGTTAACATAAGTCTCCCGTATGTGTGACCGGCCTAAGATAGGTATAAATACCCCTTCTCCACACCTTGGAGAGGATTGGTTGTTCATTTGGTTATTTTCATATCAATACAAGTTCCTTATTTCTCTCACTAAGTGTTTCAACCTACTTTCTCTCTCTAGACTTTCTTGTGTTCATTTGTTTAGTGTTTTGATACTTCTACAGTATCCCTTTAGCAAATTAGTGTATCTTCGGGGTTCAAAGTCACTTTATTAAAAGGAAAACTCACTCTCATGCGAATCAATCGTATTCTGAAAAGTTTTTCTTCCATACAAATGATGTTATTTCTCTAAAGATTGGTTAAGATGAACACTTTTAAAGCATAATAAAACTAAGAATTCTCGTTCATTCTTCCATCTTTTATCTTGTAGAAATAGTATCCAAAAACTTAATCTTAAGTGAGGATAACTAAAAATAGAATGAGATATTAAAATCATATGTGAAAAGTAAAGAGCATACGTCTTGTGTAGAATATGTCTTTTATCTTACTACTTAACCAATTAATGAAGAACTAGAGAGATAAAAAGATGGAAGGAAGGTTTCTAGTGAGAGAAAGAAAGAGAGAATATTAGATTAAAGAGTGTGTGTGAAAATGAAACCAACGAACACCCTCTCCAAGCTATGGATAGGGTACTTATACATCATATGTGTCCGACCATGGGCTCTTACATGGGCTTTGGCCTTTCTACCTTACTATGGTTCCAAAAACTATGTAAGACCTACGAGCTACATATTTTAGGAGTGACTGAGTCTTTTCTCGATTCCTAACAATCTCCCCCTAAGGGAGGTCACTCCAGATTGCAAATATTTTAAGCTTAACATTCTATGAATGTCTTCAATCTTGCTCGTAGTCTTGATTCTTCATCTTTCAACTTGTGATATGCATAGTGATCTTTATACTTTAGGCTTGAGCTTGTTCCTTTAAGCTTGACTTGCATGTGGTGAAAGTTGTGCTGCTCGTAGGATCTTAAGCTAATATAATCTCTTTTCAGGCTTCTTGTGTTACGTGGGCATTCGGGGTTTTCGGGGGTACGGTGCGGACCGTATGGTACTTTTTCGTTTGAGTGATGATGGTAGTTGAGGTTTTGGTAGGGGTTTTTTTTATTTAATCTTTTTTAATTCTTTTTTTATGTAGTGTTTTTTTCTATATTCTTTTTTATTTTTTCTTCTTTCTTTCTTATTTTTTTTTTTCATTTGTTATTTTTTATCTTTTTATTTTTTTTTTTTTGCCTTTTTTTTATTACTTGATTTCTATATTTGATCTTTAACTTGAAATGCTTTTGACTTATGAAGCATCTTTCTTAAAGTTCTTTAACTTTAACACTTTGTCGCTTCAAGAAGGATGTGTGGTATCAGAGTAGCGGAAGTCTTGAAACATGTACTTGAGCTTTCATAATGTCTTTACATTTGTCGGTTGAGTATGAGCATGTGGTTATGAATCTTGACTTGTCTTGACCCAGCTGCAGCCACCATCGGGATTACCTGCATGAATGTGTTAGTGATAAAAAACATATATGGACGAGAGTGTCTTTGTCACTTCTTCGAATACAGTTGTAATAACCACGGTTCCATTGTTAATAAGTATAAATAATGCTTGTGATCAAGTAGAAATGTCTGATGAATACCTTGAATGGTTTCGCAGCTGCACTAGTCGTTCTCATTACCGGAGCGTCTCAAAGCAGACAACACGGTATGAGGTGAAACACGGTTTGAAAAAGTGACCTCACCGTGTGAATATCAAATTTTGATTTGAAATCAGTTGGACGTTCACTTGCTTAAAAGTGATTTGTGTGTAACATGAGAGTTTTATGCATTTTAAAATTCATCACCCATCAATTCATAGTCGGGACCGAATCGATGTCCAGTGTAAACGAGTTTGATCCATATAGGATCTCACAAGTCACCTACCACAGAGCTTGTTTGATGTTGGCTCTGGAAGATTTTTCCATCGTCATTTGTGTATATTTAAGTATCACTATGATGTACTGCAATATCACAAGGATATGCGTAGGACTTTATGAATTATTGTTTTTCACAGGTAGTGAGCAACAAAATATATTGAAATAGAATGACTAGTCTACGAGATTTTATGGTTTAATTCTTTATTGGCTCTGACTCACAATAATGCACATTAGGGTTTTTTGTAATCAGGACGGCTGGTCTGGAGCTGCTGCCACCTTTTCAATACCAACTAACTCGGAGTGAGAAAGTCGATAGAAATGTGTGTAATCTCCGTGAGAAATGAAACAAGAGTCTTTTGAGAGACCTTGTGTGGTTGGGGACGGTTGTGCATCGCATCACTGGGTCTATGATGATTATCTTTAATACTAGACAACAGCTTAGTGTTTCTGATAGCTTATGTATTGACCCAGTTTTTGCCTAAGTGTAAGGAGGGCTTCTTTCTTTTCCATTCTTTATCTTTAATTTTTCTTTTTCATTCTTCAACCATTTCAATGCTTACAGAAGACATTCTTAAATAATAACACCTTGTTGGGTTTGTTCCAGTGTTAGCTTAATCTTAGTCTGCATTTTTCCCTTTTCTCACTTTTTTTCCTTTTTATCATACCTAAGGACTTTTACTCTAACTAATGGAATGTCCCTGGGTAGATCCCTCTGCCTCTAGCTGAATCGTGGGAATGAACACCTATACCTAACCACCTTATAACTCCAATTAATTAAATACATGGTCGGTCTTTTGGTATTGTTTTCAGCCTTAAAACCATTTGAAAACATCGATCAAGGTACTTTGTGATATAAATCAAAACATTTAGTACCTCGATGGTTTTTAACTTTCAAAATTGATCCCCCTGCATATGTGCATCGATATTCAAAAATGTTTAGCACATACGAGGAAGAAGTTGCACTAGAGTCATTAAAATCTTATTTTTACAAGTTATATATTTTAATCATATTTTCTCCCCTTATCAAAAATGTCAAATCTCTTGATATTTTGGATATCAATTGATTCAAATATGTTTGAAAATTATTTGGGGAGAAAAATGTTCTAATTATATATCAAGCCTTTTATTTGGAACATTTTGATGTCCCCCTCAAATTATGAGGGCATTATATGGTGTTTGAGTACGTTAATTTGAAATTTTTTAAATTTACTAAGAAATTCTTGAAAATTCGTACTCAAACACTATATATGCCTATTTTTTTCCTACACTACTTATTTACATATTCACAAATTTTATAATTACGAGAGAATGACCTGAAATAGAAGGACAAAGTATGTCAAAGTCATATTGTCCGCTGAAGCAGTCTAAGGTCTTCCCCGTATTCCCTACCACCAATAAATTTTTCCAAGCTCCTCATGATTCGTCTATCCAGCAGCTTTTGATTGATGGCTTTGATCATGATGCGGGTCCTTTGCTGATCCAATATGTTCCATAGCCTCCTCCTTATTGCTGAGTTATACCCCAAGTGTAACTCATGAAGCATTTGATCCAGAGTGTCACGAACTAAAATGAGAGTGTCGTCACTGAACTTGTGAAGCTCGTCAGCCCGCATGAATCTCTTTCGTTTCAGCTTGTCTTTATAGATCACACCTTGAGGGTTTGAAAGAGTGGTATACGCTGGTCTGCGGGACTGATTCGGTAGAATCTATATATACGTAATTATAAAATATAATATATGATGATGGAAAATTACCAATTTACCCTTGAGGACAAAGGTAAAAAAGGAAAATCTTCACAAATATATATAATATAATACGTATATAAACCGGGAAGTATGATTCCCGGGTCGTTATCCCCCAACGATTTGTGAAATTGAAACCACGTTTGATGTTTGGACAATGATTTGAATTGTGAATGTTGGATGAACACTTGGCAAAGTCTGTGGGAGTTCATTAATGGTTTGATTGCATTGTTCTGGATTAGAGATAATCGGAGCTTTTGGTGGATAATTATAACCAATATGAGCACCGTTCCCACAAGACTTGCAAGTACATCGTTGACAAAAGATATCATCTAACGAATCACCACACTTGTAACAACAATTGTGGTTAATTTGTAGAGGACTTTGCGAAGAATTTACACCGGGGTCTTGATTGAAGACGAATGGCTCTCGAGGTGCATTAATAACGTTAGTGTTGTCTTTGGACGACTCGGAAGTGTTTGGAATTTCGTTTTCATCACGAATTGTATACCAACCTTCATTCAAACACTTTCGCACAAAAGCATAAGATTGACAATTTAGACCATCAACCGGGTTTCCACAAGTTGCACAATTCTGAAGGAGGTTTTAGGTAACAAGAATTCTTGTTTCTAAGACCTCCTTTGGGGGGAGGAAACAACCACAGTTTCTAGTATACAAAGCTCCACAAGACATGCATTTTTTAATTGAGAAGAGGGGGTTCAAACGATGATCGAGTGATGCCATAAGAATTAAACAAATTAGAGGGTTAATGAAAAGAATTAAATGGATAAGAAGAAAAAGAAGATTATTTTTGGTTTTTAATCTAATTTTAACGGACAATGAGATAGACAACTTGAACCAAATAATCAAGCATACTTCACGGTAGCTCTTAAAAATTTTACTTTTTAAGGTGAGTCGTACATCGCAAGTGACACAAATGGTAAGTTTTTAAATCTTTTATTCGAGTTGGGAACTTATTATGGATAATACTTCAATTGAAGGTATTATTTGTTGGTGTTCTTTTACCAACTTGGTAACTTTTTAAATTCACAAATTAACTAGAAAAGAGCAAATATTTTTTTTTGTATTTTTTTTTATTTTTAATCTTCTACTTATACTAAAAAGATAAAAAAATTATTTTTTATTATTTTTTTTTGATTTTTTTTAATTTTTGATTTTCTTAAAAGCGTAACTTTCGAAAACGAAAGGTTCTCAAAAACACGATCAACAAACTTCAAACGAAGGAATCTTAATCACAAATCCCCGGCAGCGGCGCCAAAAATTGATTCGGTAGAATCTATATATACGTAATTATAAAATATAATATATGATGGAAAATTACCAATTTACCCTTGAGGACAAAGGTAAAAAGGAAAATCTTCACAAATATATATAATATAATACGTATATTAAAACGAGCGAAGTATGATTCCGGGTCGTTATCACTAACGGTTTTGTGAATTGTAACCTACGTTTGATGTTCGGACAATGATTTGAATTGGAAACAAATATTGATTTGATTATCTACTTTTTTTAAAATTAAAATAAACAATTATAACAAGTAGTACGAAGACAAATACCGGGAAACCCAAATTTTAACTAAAAAAACGCAATACGGGACCCCTAAACGGTAAAAGAGGTCAAAAAACCCAAAATTTCTATAATTAAACCTAACTTAATTTTTCTTTTTAATGGACTATATTTGACTAAAAATGTAAGTTTTAAGAACAAACTAGAACAAATAACGTGGATTTGAAATGAGCTTGAGAACGAAAAAAACTCGAGAACCGGGGAACGAATCCCGCTTTTTAAAAATCGATTTTTGCAAAATAGACCCCTACGACAAGCCAAAACTAATTTTCCTATAAACTTTATTATATAGAAAATTTTAAAATGATTTTATAATTTTTTTGATTATTTTTCTATTTTTATGATTTTTTAAAGTTTTTAATGAAAATAAATGTTTAAAAATACTAAACTATCTATAAAAATTCTAGAAAAAAATACAGAAAATAGCTTATACTAATTCGAACCTAGGAAAAATAAGCTTGATATCACAGCTTAATGAATAAGCTGCGAAATAAGCTATAACAGCTTATTAAGCTTATGAGTGCTAAATGTGTATAAAAATTAAATAATGTAAGAGTCTAACGAAAAAGACCCCAGGGCGCAGTGGTAATGAGTGTGGTGTGTGAGTTATAAAAGGGTTGAAAGTGTTGAGGTCGGGGGTTCGAGTCTTGCTTACCCCTGACTTCCACTTTCCCCTTTTTTTTATTTTCAAAAACTTATAAAAGCAAAGTTGTTAATAAGGTAAAAATAAGCATTTTTAATAAAAAAAACTTTTTATGAAAAACCCTAAATAAGCTGTTAAACAGCTTATAAAATGGCAGAAACACTTAACTTCAATTTTTGGGTTTTTCAAAGTTCAAAATCTCATAATAAGCTAAAAATAAGCCAATTAAGCTACTATTAACTTCAGACTAAACTAATAAGCTAATAAAATTTATATAAGCACAAAAACAGATAAGCTAAAAGCTAGAAATCAAAATAAGGTTCTAAGAAAACATGAAACCAAACAGTCCCTAAGGCCTACTTAGAGCTTAAAATTAAGCTAGGAAATGAGCTTTTTTTAGAAGTAAAACTTGCTTTTTCAGTTAGCTAAACTCAAAAACTATATGAAAAAGCTTTTTTTTAAAAAACTTTGGAGAACAAAAGCTTGTTGAAAAGCTTTTACAAAATCAGAAGTACACTAGCACTTGGGATTTTTCTTTAAGTTTTGAAAATGAAGGATGCTTAATTTTAAGATTAAAAACAGATAAGAAAAAGAGCTTTTTATGAAAAAACAAGTTAAGATAAATGATTAATGACCTAAATATTACTAAGCTTATGAAAATCTAAGGCTAATTATTACTAAAACACTTTGAAAAATAAGCTAGAAAGTGACAGTTTGGCAGGTTTGTTGCTGATGCAGTTTGCAACTATGAAACTCAAATCGAATTTTAACAAAGTGCAGACCTAAGAAATTACTTCTACTCTATCTAAACACAAAATGCCAAGCAAATTAAGCTAATGCAAAGACTAGGAATGAATTGAGCTTCTAAATGTATAAGCTACTTGACAGATTTGAACTTAAATTATTCTAACTAATGAAAACTCAATTGACTCTAACCTAGATTATAAAATTAGCTTTACAAACGTAAATGAGAAGTTAAAACAAAATTCCTAAGACCAAATGGCCTTTAACTTACGTTACTAACCTAATGGTTAGTACGGCTTATTGCCAAACCACCCATTTAAAATCATAAACCTTATTTAGCTTGCAATTTCTGAAAATAATCTAATAATAAAAATTCCTGAATAGTTTTCAAAGACCAGATATCAAACAACTTTAACAGACCTAATGAGCTTATTTCAACAATCTCTTAAGCCATAATTTAAGATCTAAAGTCTATGCTAATATTTTTTAGTTTTTTTTATGACAGTTTATATAAAATAGATTAAAACTAAGATTTAAACTATGAAAATATAAACTAAAAGCATATAGCAAATATATTAAGCATAACTAAGCTAACACTAACAAGAATAAGCAAGCAATAGGCAAAATAAGCAATTATTAAGCTAGAATCTTAAGACATAAAAGCTAAATGAAAACTTACTATAGTCTTAGCTAAACAAAGGCAATGAGGGCTTAATTGAGCTGTCTACAAGCTCTGGCTTATTAAAAATAAGCCAGTAAAGTCCTCATGAGCTCATCCATGGTTAGCTCATCTTCCAAAATCTCATATCCAATTTAAGCAAAGGTAACCAACTGATTTTAAAGGTTTGAGTAAATTAGATGGCTTATAAGAGCTCAATTTGAGCTTAGAGACTCAAAGAGCTTAATAAGAGCTTATGTGAGTAGCTTATGAAACAGTTTGACAGAATCATTTGAGATTTATAAAAGCTTATAGGTAAAAACAGATTGATGATTAATTAAACTAGGACTTTATTGATTAAAACTGATTACAATACTTTGAAAATGAAAATTACAAGAGCAAATTACATTGAAATGAAAATTTAGCTTAAAACTACTAACTACTAAAAACGAGAAAAAGAAGATGCCCCAAGAGTGAGTGAGTAGGCCTTCATATAACTGTCAAGGGAAGCTTCTAGGTCCTTAGCCTCTGCATACGCTCCTTTCAATCCTGGCCTTCAATCATTACCAATTATTGGAAGCTCAATCTTATCCGTTGGATCACTCCTTAGCTCACACGGATTGCCAACGTGGCAATCCGTGATGTGACATCTGTGTTTTTTCTGTGAGTGTCTCTAGTGTAAAATCTATCTCTCCTTGTGCTTTCTTGTCAGACCACGTGTGATTCCCTTGTGGGTTTCCACCAATGAGAGGGCTTGGTGATGTATAACTTTGCCAGCTTGGAACTCGACCCTTGAATTACCAAGCCACGTTTCCAATTTCCATTTGCCCTTTGATTTGAGCTTGGTAAAACTCGAAGAAGACAGTGAATAGTAATAACTGTATTTCCCGCGCGTAATTTTCTTATAAAAGAGGGGAGTTTGACTTTTTTTAATTTACCCGGGATTATAATTTGTTGACTTGGGCTTATTTATAAAGGGATTGGGTCGGGTGTTGGTTTTATAAAAAGGAAATGGGCCATGGTTTGTTATAAGAGGTTAACGGGTGTTAACTCTTATAATTATAAGAGTTAACACCGTTAAGGTTTATGGATTATTTTTGTAATTTTGGTAAATATGAGGGACTGATTTGGTATGAATTTCATTCTTAAGGTCTCCTTTCAACGAGTTGATTTGACTTTGCATGTTCCTTAACATCTGATCATTATTCCTCTTGTAACTTGAAAAATCATTTGAAATCTCTTGTTGAACTTGATTATTAGGCACTTGAAAAGGTTGGTTTTGAAATCCTTGGTTTTGAAAATTTGGAGCATGATTATTTTGATTTTGAAAACCTTGATTTCCATGAAAATTATTCCCCCGATTAAAATTATTCCCTTGAACATGATTCTGATTAAACCTATTTTGACCATTGTTTTGCACCGGAGCAAAACCTGGTGGTGCCATTTGATTACTAACACGGTTTGGAGGGTTAACTTGATTGTAAGTACCCGTAGTCGCACAAACACTAGCCTGATTGTTATCGGTAGCCGGACAATTATACCAAGAATGAGCACCACCACAAGTAACACAAGATTCCTCAACCGCTTTAACCGGAGCGGGAGTGACAACTTTTTTAGAAACAATCTCGACTAAGGTCGAAAGTTGATCTGCAAGCTTATCGATTCTCTCATCCGTTTTACTAGAAGTAGCATTCATCCTAGAAGCATTTGATCTATTACGTGAATAACGAACTTTTGATTTATTCTCAATTATGTTTAAAGCCTCTCTAGTCGTTTTACTCAAAAGATTTCCACCCGCAGCGGCATTTAAGGAGTCTTGTTCATTGTCGTTTAAACCATTGTAAAAGGTATCAACTTGAGTTAACTCCGTAAATCCGTGATGGGGGCATGCTCTAAGCAACTCCTTAAATCGTTCCCAAGCTTCACTAAAAGTTTCCTCGAATTTTTGTGTAAAACGAGAAATTTCATTCTTTAAGTGAGTGGTTTTCGAAGGAGGGAAAAATTGGTTAACGAACTTGGTAACGAGATCCTCCCAAGTCAAGATTGAATTTGGTGGTTCTTTCTCGTACCAAGTTTTAGCGGCTCCCTCGAGCGAATATGGAAACATCATAAGCTTAATCACATCGTTAGGCACATTCCTAAATCGTAAAGTCGAGGTAATCCTTTTGAAACTATTAATATGAGCATGAGGATTATCGTTTTCACGACCGTAAAACGGGTTAGCTTGAACCAACTGAAGCAAATTCGTCTTAATCTCAAAATGATCGGCATTGATTTCTGGTAAAACAATAGCTTCTCCGTACCCTTCCGTGGGGGCACGGAGTAGCTCCTCCATGGTACGTTCTGCCATAGGTGCAACAATAGTTCGAATCTCGGGTTCGACTATGTTAGAAACTTGTCTTCTCCGACGTCTTGGAATTGTGACGTTTGAATTATTAGGATAATTAGAACGTCTAGTGCGCATGCACTATTTAAAGGAAAATAGAAAAATAATAAGAAAAATATTTTTGGTTTTTCTAAAGTTTATTCACAATCTAATTTTAACGGACAACGAGAAAGACAACTTGAACCAAATAATCAAACTTACTTCACGGTAGCTCTTAAAAATTTTACTTTTTAAGGTGAGCCGTATCTCGTAAGTGACACAAATGGTAAGTTTTTAAATCTTAAATTCGAGTTGGGAACTTATTATGGATAATACCTCAATTGAAGGTATTATTTGTTGGTGTTCTTTTACCAACTTTGTAACTTTTTAAATTGAAAGAGCAAATATTTTTGTATTTTTTTTTGTTTTTAATCTTCTACTTATACTAAAAAGAAAAGAAAAATATTTTTTTACTTTTTATTTTTTATTATTATTTTTTTGATTTTCTTAAAAGCGTAACTTTCGAAAACGAAAGGTTCTCCAAAACACGATCAACAAACTTCAAACGAGAGAATCTTAATCACAAATCCCCGGCAGCGGCGCCAAAAATTGATTCGCTAGAATCTATATATACGTAATAATAAAATATATAATATGATGGAAAATTACCAATTTACCCTTGAGGACAAAGGTAAAAAGGAAAATCTTCACAAATATATATAATATAATACGTATGTAAACCAATTTACCCAACGATTTGTGAAATTGAAACCACGTTTGATGTTCGGACAATGATTAGAATTGAAGACAAAGATTGATTTAATTATCTACTTTTTAAAAATTTAAATAAACAAATTATAACAATTAAGTACGAAGACAAATGTGGAAACCACACTTTTAACTAAAAACGCAAAACGGGACCCCTAAACGGAGGTCAAAAAATCCTAAAATTTTAAAATTAAACCTAACTTAAAATTTTCTTTTTTAATGGACTCTATTTGACTAAAAAGTAAGTATAAAGAAAACTAGAACAAAAACGGATTTGAAATGAGCTTTAAAACAAGAAAAACGAGAACGGGAACAAAACCCCGTTCTTTAAAAATTGAAATTTTGCAAATTAGACCCTACGAAAGCAAAACCAATTTTCCTATAAACTTTATAATAAAAAAAATTTCTAAATTTTTTTTTATTTTCTATTTTTTATGAATTTTTAAAGTTTTTATTGAAAATAAATGTTTAAAAATACTAAACTATCTATAAAAATTCTAGAAAAAATACATAAAATAGCTTATACTAATTAGAACCTAGGAAAAATAAGCTTGAGATCACAACTTATTGAATAAGCTGCGAAATAAGCTTAAAACAGCTTATAGACTTAAAAGGGAAAAACGTATATAAAGAATAAATGGTGTAAGGGTCTAATGAAAAAGACCCCAGGGCGCAGTGGTAGTGAGTGTTGTGTGTGTGTTATAAAAGGGTTGAAAGTGTTGAGGTCGGGGGTTCGAGCCTTGCTCACCCCCGATTTCCACTTCTCTTTTTTTTTGAAAACTTATAAAAGCAAAGTTATTAAGCTCCTAAAAATAAGCATTTTTAATAAAAGCAACTTTTTATGAAAAGCCCTAAATAAGCTAGAAATTAGCTGAAAAGATGACAGAAACTACTTAGCTAATTTTTTGGATATTTTCTTAAACTAAATAAGCTATAATACTAAATAAGCTAAAGTTAAGACTAATAAAGATACTAATAAGCTAATACTAACCTAAGAGCTAATTGAACAAGAATAAGCACACATAATAAGCCATAAGCTAGTAAATCAAAATAAGCACTTATGAAAAACACTTAAAACCAAACAGACATTTAGCTCACTTTGAGCTTAAAATTAAGCTAAAAAATAAGCACTCTAGAAGATGAAACTTAACTTTTCTTAAAATCTGGCATAAATGCCTAATTAAAAATGCTTTTTGAAAGAGTATTTGACAACAAGATCTTATAGAAAAAGCTCTATGAAAACAGACAAAACACTCAGAACATGCTGATTTTTCTTTAAGTTTTGAAAATGAAGGATGCTTAATTTTGAGCTTAAAAACAGATAAGAAAAAGAGCTTTTTATGGAAAAACAAGTTAAGATAAATGATTAATTACCTAAATACTACTAAAGCTTATGAAAATCTAAGGCTAATAATTACTAAAACATTTTGAAAAATAAGCTAGAAAGTGACAGTTTGCAGGTTTGCTGCTGATGCAGTTTGCAACTATGAAACTCAAATCAATATTTTAACAAAGTACAGACCTAAGACATTACTTCTACTCTATCTAAACACAAAATGCCAAGCAAATTAAGCTAATGCAAAGACTAGAAATGATTTGAGCTTATAAATGCATAAGCTACTTGACAGATTTGAACCTAAATGAAACTAATCTTATGAAAACCTGAATTAAACTAATCCAGCTAATAAACTATACTCTAACTATGTTATTTATGACATTTAACACAATTGTAAGAGACCAAATGGCCATTAGCAGTTTTAACTTATAGTTAAAATTGCTATGCCAAACACTCATTTAAACATCTTAAAATCCAATTAAGCTTATCAAATTGAATACTAATGATGCAAACTTAAAGACCATATAGCAAGCAAATATTGACAGACCTAATGAACTTATTCTAACCAACAATTAAGCCAAAGATAAAGATCTACAAGCTATGCTACTATTTTTGGTTTTTTGATGATTTAAAACAAAATTCAAAGAAAACTAAGATCTAATCTATTAAAACTAAAAACAGATGATCAAATATCCTTAATAAACTCAATAACACTTATATAAGCTCAAATAAGCAACATTTAAGCATAATAAGCAAATTTATACTAGGTAGTTTAAAATAGCAAGAGTAAATGGAAACTTACAAGTTGCTTTAGCTAAACAAAGGCTTATAAGGCTCCAAGAGCTTATCAACAGCTCTAGCTTATCAATGATAAGCTAGTAAAAGTCCATATGAGCTCTTCCATTTTAAGCTTATAGACTTGGATGAGCTAGAATGAGCTTTTTA
>BQNB010056200.1:0-38764 GCA_026074375.1 Tanacetum coccineum | reverse complement strand
TTTCTATGATTATGATTGTTGTATCCATGAAGTAATACCCCAGATTAGCTTTCGCTACTATATTGTAAAAATGGGGGTGTTGCAAAAGAGCCCACAAAGAAGTGGGTTCACAAGAGAAACTAACCAAGTTTATTATTTGTGCAGAGACACATCAAGGAGCCTATTTGGTACCTTGACAGTGGATTCTCATGGAGTATGATTGGTGTCAAGAGTTATTTTCACAAATATGTAGAGCAACCAGGTCCTAAGGTAGTGTTTGGTGAGAACACATCTTGTATTACTAAAGGATATGGTTCAATAAACTCTGGTGGTATTGTTTTCTTTAAAGTAGCCTTTGTTAATGGTCTAAAATATAATCTAATTAGCATCACTCAACTCTGTGATGCTAACTATATTATTCAATTTAATAATAAGCAAGGAACAATCTTTAATGCTAACAAAGAAATTATGTTAAGAGTCCCAAGAAGAAATGATGTCTATGTCCTAGACATGTCATCACTAACTCCCAATGGAGCTTGCTTCTTTGCTAAAGCCTTAGAAAGTGTAAACTGGCTATGGCACAAAAGGCCGTCACATTTAAACTTTAAAAACATTAATAAACTTGCTAAGCAAAACAAAGTTCTTGGTCTTCCTTCACTCTTTATTCAAAAGATAAACCATGCTCAACATGTGAAAAAGGAAAACACAAAAGAGCTTCTTTCAAAACTAAACAAAACTTCTCAATCAAGAAATGCTTGCAACTTCTTTATATGGATCTCTTTGGACCTGTCAGTCTAATGTCCATTAATTATGAGAAATACACCTTAGTCATTGTTGAAGAATACTTAAGGCACACATGGGTTTATTTTCTCAAAAAGAAGAGTCAAGCAGCTGAAATGATTATGTCTTTTGTCAGGATGGTTGAAAACCAAAATGATGTTAAAGTCAAACAAATCAGAACTGATAATAGGACTGAGTTTAGAAACATTGAGCTTGATAGTTTTTGTGATGAGAAACGAATCTCTCAAAACTTATCCTCTCCTTATACACCTGAACAAAATGGTATAGCTAAAAGGAAGAATAGAACTCTCATTGAGGCTGCTAGAACAATGCTAAATGGATCAATACTCTCAAAGCACTTCTAGACTAAAGCAGTCGAAATATCCTATTACACTCCGAACAAATCAATCATTGTTAAAATACGTGATAGGACTCCTTATGAGACATTCAGAGAAAGGATACCAGACATCAGCTATTTTTATGTATTTGGATGTCATGTGTTTATTCATAATCACAAGGATCATCTTGGGAAATTTGATGCAAAAGCTGATGATGGGTACTTCCTTAGATACTCATTTAACTCTAAAGCCTTCAAGGTATTCAACACAAGAAGGCAACAAATAAAGGATGCTAATCATGTTACATTTGATGAGAGTATTGAAGCCATCAGGTTCACAAATACCTTAGTAGATGAAATCGGAATTGATGATTCATTTAGATATCCTCCTGATGAATTCCTTTAGGAGGATGATCCATCTAGATAATATTAAACAAATTTTGATATTTCATACTATATCATCCCTCATGGTCATTCACTCACTGAACTTACCCAATATAAACATGTCCCTGAAGTGATTGCTCTAAATAAGCAAAACAACCCTCAAACTGAGAATGTTGAAGGTCCTCCTAACCCACTAAACACTAAAGAAACACAACAAAATTTTCATTATGAACAAATCAATCATCAATCCACTAAAGAGACTTTAAGGAACAATACTAAAAATTTTGTACCAATCACTGAACCCTAGCCCCTAAAGTCTTTCAGTCACAAGATACCAATTAAGAATCAACAAGCTCATATCCTGTTGCTCAGGATAGATGGTCAAAAGATCAACACATTGAACTTGTAAATATTATTGGTGACCCTGAAGAAGGCATGCTTACAAGAAGTATGGTTACCAAGCTTACAGCTACCTCAGCTAGTAAATGTCTATTTGCTGATTTTCTCTCTGAGATAGAACCTAAAAAGGTGTCTGAGGCACTGAAGCATCTAGGATGGATTGATGCAATACAAGAAGACCTGAATCAATTCTATAGAAACAAAGTCTGTACTCTTGTTCTGCTCCCTTATGGAAAGATAGCCATAGGCTACAAATGGGTGTTTAGGAACAAGAAGGATGAACATGGAATTGTCACTAAGAACAACGCAAGACTGGTTGCACAAGGTTATAGTCAGGAAGAAGGAATTGACTATGATGAAACCTTTGCACCAGTGGCAAGAATGGAAGCCATTAGGATATTTATTGCCTTTGCTACATACATAAGCTTTATAGTTTTTCAAATAGATGTTAAAAGTGCCTTCCTGAATGGAAAACTAAAAGAAGATGTTTAGGTGAAATAGCCTCCCTGATTATGTCTGTAAGCTTGACAAAGCCCTTTATGGACTAAAACAAGCACCAAGAGCATGGTATGAAACTCTATCTACTTTCCTTATTCAAAATAAGTTTGTCAGGGGAAGAATAGATAACACATTGTGTATCTAAAGATCCAAAGGAGAAGTTATACTTGTCCAAGTTTATGTAGATGACATCATATTTGGCTCAACAAGTAATACACTATGCAAACAGTTTGAGAAACTGATGACAAAGAAATTTAAAATGAGTATGATAGGAAAACACACTTACTTTCTTAGACTGCAAATCAAGCAGGATGACAAAGGAATACCTATTTGTCAAGAACAGTACACAAGGAACTTACTGAAGAAATATGAAATTTGTGATAGTTCCTCAGTGAAGACACCAATGGTTCCTCCAAAAAATCTAGGGCATGATCTTGCTGGTAAACCAGTCAATGAAACCTTATACAGAGGAATGATTGGGTCACTGATGTACTTAACTGCAACAAGGCCTGATATCCAATTTTCCATAATCATATATGCAAGATATCGGTCCAGTCTAAAAAAATCACATCTTATTGCAGTGAAAAGAATCTTCAGGTACCTAAAAGGTACCCTATCCCTTGGTATATATTATCTAAAATGCTCAGGATTTTATCTTAAGGGATACTAAGACTCAAACTATGCTGATTGCAACATGGATAGAAAAAGCACCTCAGGTGCCTGTCAAATCCTTAGAGGGAAGTTGGTTTGTTGGAGTGCTAAGAAACCACAGTCAGTGGCTATGTCCTAAACTGAGGCTCAATATGTTGCTGCTGCTGGATGTTGTGCGAATATTCTATGAATGAAAAGCCAACTCAGGGTCTATGACATCCATTACAAAATGGTACCCATCTTTTATGTCAACACAAGTGCCATTGTTATCTCTAAGAATCCAGTTCTTCATTCAAGAACCAAGCATATTGATATAAGATATCATTTCATCATGGATCACATTCTTAAGGGAGACATAGAATTACACTTCATCCCTACTGAGTATCAGCTAGCTGATATATTCACCAAGCCCTTGAATGAATCTACTTTCACAAGGCTGAAAGCTGAGTTAGGCATGTTGAGCATTGATTGATCAGTCTCATTGATCAAACATGTTCAATGTGGTGTATAATCTTATCTCTCCCTAAAACTTTTCTCCCTGAAACATATATGAGTCTAATGACACTGAGGGACACATTAAATGAAGTAACTAAATACTTTAAGTCTTTAGTTACTTAAATATCTTAGGTTGGTAACTAAACACACTAAATAAGGAATAAATATTCCTTATCTAACTGTCATCCAACAGTTATGGCCCCCCACTTCTCCTATATATTACTCAAATACCCAACCATTCATTTAATGTGCACTTCTACAAACAAAATCCCTTCCCAATATGTATTTTCAAAGACTACTTAACCACTATCTATACGTTATGCCTGCAAAAAACGCATGACACAAAACGGCTACACAATAGCCAAAATGAAAGGGATAATGCAAGTGGGATGACAACATTAAATGGGGTTACCAAACTGCTCTTCACTTTTTCTCAAAATAAAAACTTTAAAGTATCAAAATATTTTTTACATCTCACCTATAAATACCCCAATCAAAGAAGTAACACACACAAATTTTTAAAATCAATTAAACTCTACAAAAATTTGCTCTAAAAGTTAAAGGTGTGTGTTCTTCAAATATTTTTGGGTAAAAACTTTCATAAAATCATTTTCTGGTCAAAGTTTTTCATCTAAGATATCCATTTTAGTATCTTTACAACCTTGATAACAAATCAAGCATTTCACGATAGCGATCAATGTTGGATTCAACTTGTGACCATCTGGTGTTTGATATACTACCATTGTCCTTTTTCAAAACAAAAATAAAAATGGCAGCAAACTAAGCAATTGAGTATGCCCCTCAATGTGGTGACTTAACTGTGGAATCCCTTGTTTTTCAAACTAACAATGTTGTGGAAAATTTCAACTATCCACAAAATGTCCCAGCTTATAAGCCAATTTGCAAGTTCCTAATGAACTGCTCACTAAAAAGGCCTTTATAAAATGTCCCTCAGTCCTTTACCAAAACATCCTCAGGGAGTTCTAGTGCATAAAAATTGCCTATGACATAAACCTACCTGCTGATGAGACTCAATCTCATCCACTCAAAGAGTATCAAACCAAGTTCTCAGTGATGAATGCAAGAAGCCATTGACCATAGACTTTAAAACCTTCACTACATCCACTGGTCTTGATTACAACAATGTTGAGTATGTTGCTCATCCCTCTCCTAAGGCTGTCAAGGCTGAACTGGCCAAAATAGTAACAAATCCAAGTTACTTAGACTAGACTCATGTCCTGAAAAACTCCTTTCCTATGGCTTGGAGAATTCTGTTCACATTTTTTATTCAAGTTCTCGGCGAGAACTATTCATCCACTGAACAGATCAATTCTATTCAGCAGATGATAGCCTTTTGTCTCATGACTAGGACAAAGGTTGACATTGGAGAGATTATTTACAATGATCTCTTAACCAAGCTCACAAATAAGTCTAGGAAGAAATATGTTTCTGTTAGGAATAAAGGCCTCTTAAGTTTCTACTGCTAGTTGAAGAAACTACTGCTGGTGAAGTTTAGAGAAAAATAGTCTAAGTTATTAATACTGTTAGTGTTATAGTTAGTACAAACAGTACAAAGTGTTAGTACTGTCAGTTTATTAATATTGTTAGTTATAATAGTTAGTACTATTAGTTATATAGTTAGTACTGATTAAGTGATATGCATGAGATATATTAGGAATAGATATGCATTGATCACTTGACGCGTTTTGTAAGCCCATTATGGTTTCTTGGTTTATAAAAGAAACTCTAAGGCATAGTTAAAAATATATAGATCTAGAAATCATTTTCTAATAGTTAGTATTCATAGTTTCAAGGTTATTCTATAACTTTGATTGTGTTCAATATATTGAAAGTTTAGCAAGATCTTTTTTTACTGTTTCATAGTTCTTCTTAGTATTACAAACTAGTTTTTGCATAGTTTGTAGTATTCACAATGTTAGTTTCTGTTATAGTAGTTTTGGATCTATCCAATACAACTAAGCTTTAACAAGCTAAGTAAGATCTGTTCAAAAGTGATCAACAGTTTCCTACCCTAAATTTGTTTCTTGTGCTCTAGAAGTGTTACTGGGTACTTAATACACCCAGGATGAAAATTTTGGGAGTCTTCTTGGCATCGTGAGTAACTCTAACTTTTCAAAGGACCCATCCAAAGTCACTGAAATCGAATTGAGGCCCATATGATTGTTGTATACAATCAGAAGGATTCAGTGTCTCTACTTCCTTTCTCTAGAAAGAAAAAGAAAGTGAAGTCTCAAACTGTGACTCCTACCCTACCCAAGTCATAGGGCCCTAAGGCTTCAGGAGCACTCTTTAAGAAGAGACAAAAGACTAAGTCCAAAAAGACACCCACTAAAACCCAAGTAACACCACCATCTGGGCCAACAGAGGATTCTGAGCAATCCCACTCAGTCTCCTCAGGCAACTTACCTGATCCTCAAGATCCAAAAGAGAAACAAACAACTCGCTAGTAATGGATTGCCTTCCACTTAACTTGATGAGGGCACTCGCAAATCATAGCTTTTGATTAAGGGTACAAAAACTTATCCCAAAGACTCAGGGGAAATGTTCAGCTCGCTGATATCGGATTGCCTTCCACTGTTTACGATGAAGGAACGGTTAAAACCAAACCGTTTCCTGAAAGGCCATATGGGGACAAAGACTCATAGGGATTTAAACCACCCGCTGATATGGAACCATTAACCACTCCTATTGCTGATCCCTCAGGGACTAATGCTAAGTAACAGGCTGACCATACCCTGTTAGTTAGATTGAGGTTTCAGTCCCTGACCAAAAACGAAAGCAAGATTTCTTCTAAAGTGGAGCCAGATTCTAAAACCTTGCAACTGATAACTTTTGATGATGTCTAAGCTTTACTACTCTCTGATGATGAAATGGTTCAAGGAAGTGATAAAGATAATGTGTTGGAGGCTGGAGAAGAAACAGATGAGGACATACCACTCATTGATGAAGAAGCTCAGTCTCCACCACCAAACCAAGAATAGCCTGGATCATCTCAAGCACAAGAACAGTCTGGTGAATCAGAATTTAGCTCCTCTTGCCCTGCTATTCTCAAGAAATATGACAACATCTTGCCACTCACTGAGAGGCAATTGGTAAAGTATCTTCAAAAACTTTCTTAAGCACTCTATGATCGAATTACAGCTGACTATTAGAACAAGCAAGAAGAAGTTGTTGTCTCTTATGCTGACCTTAGGGCCTCTATTGAAGGTTATTATGATAAAAATGTTGATCACATGGATCAAATTGACAAGCTTATAAAAGAAACGATGAAGACCATTGACAACATCAACAAAGTTGGCATTAATGAGAGAGCCAAATTGTTAAAGGCTCTAAAAAGAGTCTTTGAAACTCTTGAGACTGACTCTGTTCTCAAGGAAGAAATGAAATAGATGGATAAATCTTATAATACCACTTCTGGTAACCTTTTAAGTCTCACCGAGCTTATTAACAATGCCAAACTGCCAGAGCTTCTCACTAAGCTGGAGGGTTTTCAGTCTACTCTCAACACCTTAAGTACTTAGTGTGCAAGCATCTCTGAGTCATTAAAAGAAGATCCTGAATTCAACCAAAGACTCGTCAAAGCAACTGAAGGCTATATTCACAACTCTGCCAGGCTCACTGAAATTTCAAACAGTCTATAAGCAATTAATCTTCCAGGCTTTCATCAAAGAATCTCCAACATAGAAAACACCTAAGTCACTATGCAATCTCACATCTCTTCAATCAAAGGGATGGTCACTGAGATGATACAAGCATTTAGAGGAATATATTCCTCCACCCCCTCAAGTAGTGCTTCTATTCCAACAGCTCCATAGCCTGAAGTCCATGCATCTGTTAGGGGGGGGGGATTTGGAAAAGCATGTTATTGTGTGGCCAAAACCTCCCTCTTACACTGAAGGGAACCAATGCAAATTGTTACTACAACAAAGAAGATTAAAGATGAAGCAGCTAAAACACCAATGGAACAAGAGCCTAAAAGACCAACAAGAGCAGTTCTAATCTTAATTATTCAGACCAATCACAAGACTCAATCCTGAAGTTGCACTTACTGAATCCTCCTCAAGGCCTCCACTCACTGACACCATCCTTGAAATCCCAATTCCTCAAACTACTGGTCAAGTGATTGATATAACACCACCCGAACCTCAAGTTACACAAAGAGAAGGAAAAGGAATTGCAACTGGTGATGAGGAGTCTCCAAAGAAGTCTATGTCTGCATCAATTGTTGTTCGTCAGGATCCTGATGAACCAATTCGAATTCCTTATGAAATTCATGGGAAGTTATACAACCTCACCAATGAAAAAATTTAAGAATAACTAAACAAAGAAGAAGAGATCAAGAGAAAGGATGAACAAGCTAAGTTACTGGCAATGACCAAGTCAGAGCTAATCTAGTTCATGAAGAAGCTGAGAAAGCTGGAATTGATCCAAAGATTATTAAAAGTGCAAAAGGTGGTGAGCAGTTTAAAAAGATTTATGTTGCTGAACATCAAGTCCTCAAGAGAGATCGCTCTTAGAAAGCCAAGAAAGTAATGAAGCTCAGGAAGAAGAGACTTGAGTAGAATATGTGGACTACACCAAGCAGACTCAGACCTAAACCAATTATAGATGTCAAGATTCACCCCAACTCAAAAACTACAGTACTCACTGTCTATAGAGAAAATGATAGAAGAAACTTTCAAGTGCACAATCCCTTCAAGTTTGCAGATTTTAGAGTTACTTAGTTGGATGAACTGGGCACAATCATTCAGAAGAGAAAAACAAGATTGTTAGTGCACTAATGACATCATTGGGAATTAGGTATGAGCGTTTGAAAAAGATACCTGAAGAGCTTGGAATTTAATCAGCTCTTCCTGCCCTTGAACAAGCTCAATCTCAATCCCAAGGAAGAAAAAGAAAGCATCTGGAATTAGAGCCTGAAATTAGAGTTCCTGGATTGGAGTGTAATCGAACTCTTCCTGAAAAATGTTTCGTTTGTCAACAATATGGTAATTGAAGAATCTGAGTATGGAATGTTCTTTATTGATATATTTAGAGATCAAGCTTTTTAAAGGATGCACGACATGCACAAAGTTGACATTGAAACCTTGTTGACTTACTTAGTGATGCTCTTAAGCATCACTTCCCCTAAAAACATAAGGTTCTGTCTCAAGCTAAGAAAAATGATTGTCGAGCACCTTGATCAAGAGAAGCTCAAGTCTAAGAGAGTAAAGCTGGAGTCAGTTGGATACAAGCTAGACTAAGTACTTTTGTTGTTTATCGTAATGTTTTATTATCTTTTGTAATAGATTGGTAGGACAATGTAATCCCCAATTAATGAAGTACTCTTAGTTACAAGTATCCCTTACTTGCTTTCTAGACTCAGTGTGAGAAGAAGCTGTATTTACTCACTCATACTGAAAAATACATAGGTTATATTTATATCCATATAGGGGGAGATTGCTAGGCCCATTCAGTGCCAAATGACCTTTAACTTAGGATTTGAATACAAAATAACCTAAGTGTTAATATCCTTTAACATTCCAAGGTCACTGAGGGAATAGTATCTCAGTGAGTTACCTTCAAGATGCTCAGTCTGAGTCTACCAAGAAAGACTCTAGAATTCAGTGAGGCAGTTTAGTGAGTTGTGGTAATAGACTCATTGAGCCCTATACGATCTCCAACAACTAGAAGACCCTGAAGATAAGAGACTAAAGAATAGGCAGGATAGTTTGAAATGGGTGAGTCTAAGCTCTTATCTACCTGAAGTCAAACTATCCTGAATAAGGTCTGAGGACAAGGTTAGTGTCAGCACTAACCTTAGAAAGTATGTTTGTCGCATACTTAGAATAGAATTGTAATAGAAATAAAGGTGTACAATATGTACTAACCTATCAGCATTGGGACATGCACTTATCATCCATGTGAGAATGACCCTACCTAAGTAGTATAAATAGAAAATTTCTTGTAAAGGAGAAGGTTAAGTTTGTGTATTCATAGTTGTATCTTTCACAAACACCTACTCCTCGAATATTTACTAAGTCCCTGAGCAAGCTCAGTTGGTTAGCATAATAGTCAACTTTTCATAACACTTTAGGTTTATGCAAAGTTGTTAGTGAGGAGATTACACACGCAGACATTGTCATTCAATCCCCATTGTAGTTCTGCATACAATGGGGTATAATTCTTAATAAATATAAGAGTTAAATGTTGAAAATTAGTTTTATGCTCTTTACTGTTTTATACTTATATCTTGTCAAAACTAATTTTCGTTTACATTACTTAAATCCATGAGTTAGTTTATCTTAACTCCTATAGTTTTGGTCACTAACTCAAAGGGAATAACATCTACACCACCCTTAACACTACCAAAACTATAGGATCATGCAACAGGCAATAAGGATATCCATAAAAATAATAATTAAACAGGAAATAAGAATCAAAACATAAATAAAATCATAACAAGGATAACACTTAAGGTGTTTACCCAATCATAATGGAAATTACAAAAACAGTTTTAAATAAAATAGTGATCAAATTAAACATAATGTTTGATACAAATTACTTGATTTTAAGCTAATAATGATGACGATCGGGACTGAATTCTCCCTTCGAAAGTGGTTGGAGAGAGTTGGATAACTCCTAGGGATGGTGCCCTAGTCGTCCCTTGAGATGGGAGGAAAAAGGATACCTAATTATGCAGAATTCAACCTCTATTTATAGGCTTCGAATCAACTACGGCGTAGTTGAGGTGTAAAACAATGTTGTAGTTACCAAAACTACGACATAGTTGAGGTGTGGAATTATGTCGTAGTTGAGGTGTAAAACTATGGTGTAGTTCTGCAGTTGCATCGTAGTTATTGTTAAATTGTGACTTTTCTGTTGTGATTCGGCCTTAACTCAAAATATGAAAGTTGTAGATATCTCTTTTCTCTTTCCATGGCCGCTTGAGTCAACTTAAAAGGGGTTTGTATGAAGAAGTTATGGTCAAAATACTAAAGCACATTTCTGGAGATATCTCAGGAACATCTCTTTAACTTTCGGCTTTGTTTCTTCACTTGTTTCTCGCACGAGCCTTCCATAATAAACTCCAAATCATAAGTGAATAACTCCATAAGTATTTTATTAGTAGAAACATCCATCTTTCACGTTATTTCGTTCCAATGCCTTGATTAATCTGAAAATGTAAATATGAACATTTTAAGTACCAAATTAATATTAAAACTATATAAAAAAAGGCAATAAACATGGGAATTTGATATAGAAAGGTATCAACTATTTGATTTCATCATTTAGATAACAAATCCTAATAGTAGCATCAAGAGTCATCGTATGGTGTTTTAATTACACAAAAACGCGTAAAATTGAGTTATTTGATTTCATTATTTTAATTGCGTGTTTTATTTGAGTTCTTTTGAATCAGCCCTTAAGGCTATATTTTTGTGAATATAAGTCGACCCTAAGGGTCTTAAAAATCAGTATAAGAAAACCCTAGGTCGTGGAATTTTACATGTGCATAACGATGTGTTTTTACTTGCTTTAAATTCGTCGTTTTTAGCTTATTTGCGTTGATTACTTGTTTAATTTATTACCATTATGAATACATGCATATTTATTATGGTTTATAAGCCTTGACTCTTGGTTATACATATATGCCAAGTGTTACGTGCTTGATATGCAAAAACCGATGAATAAATATATTTTTTTGCATGCCTATTTTATGTGCTGATTGCTTGACCTTTGTGCACTAAAAATTGATTTCCCGACACTCTGAATGGAGTTAGACTACAAAATTTTTCTGGGAGTCCACGACTCAGTGGACTATGACTTTTCTACTTAATGCTAAGGTTGGGGAAGATTTTACCAACTCTGATCGGGCCTTATAGTCGGTTAAAATCTAAAAGTTGCATGTGTTTTTTCTATAAAACCTAAGGTTCTCCACTTGTTTTGATTTGGTCTAAAATCAAGTGGGAGCTATATTTTTTTGGTAAAAGGCTTGTCCCTTAGTTGACCACTCGAGGTTTCATGATGGTCATGGACTCGAGCTTAGGTATTCATTGGTCTTTTCTTTGCATGTCGTATATGTTTGTTTATTAATTGTTTTAATTGCTTTTGCTTTTATATGTTGTATAAAACTTCTAAAATTATTTAAAAAATTAATGAGACTTATAGCTATCGTAGTAATAATCTGTTGTAAACTAATGTCTTGCATTGTTTTAAAATGCATTGGGTTGGGTTTACCAATTTTCTCTCGTGAGGAAACAATGCATAGATGGTAGTTTATAATCCATTATTATTTGCTTGTTATATAGTGCATGTCTTATATAACTTGCTAGATCAATTGAGCTAGTCTAATAGTAGACCATTGTATTGCATGATTTAAAATGCATAGGGTTGTGTTTACACCATAATTTTCTCCCACGATGAAACATGTCAGTCTAATAGTTCATGACAACTTATTTTAACATAATTAAAGTACGTGAATTTTTATTTATGATTGAATTAGTTGGGTATAAAAACACTTGAGGGCACCAATCTAGGGTTTGATTATTTCATGTAATAAGGCTTAAGGTCTTGCCCTACGTTGTTAGAGGATTTATAATCTTTAATCTTTTCCCGCGATAAATATGCATATACTCTAATTTTGTAAAACCTAACTTGTATTATCCTTATTTTTATATATCACTTGTTGTATATAAAATAGAAATGACTTTTCAATACAGAGAAATTAAAACAAGAAAAAATATTTTAAACTTGTGATACGAAGATGTATGCATGCTTCTTCGTACACGTTTTTTGTAAACTTGTTTTTATCAAAACTTTATACCCATTAAATTAAGTTTTCGCCATATAATTGTGAGAACACTTGCAATTTCCTTTTACTCTATGTGAGACGTAGGTGAATTGAAACCCAAGGTATTTTATCCACTATGTGTGAGACCTAGTGTAATTATACACACGTCTTCGATTGAACGACTTTAATCAAGCTAAGCGGGTGAGATCCTTAACCCGAGACATACGATGGGGGTAAATATGCCAACATGACATTATTGTTATGAACAATAGTGCCTTAGGCCCCATTCAACCTAAGAGTTGCACATGATGCAATTATCGCTCGTTGATTACCTTTTGAGTTCGTCGTTGATAGCAGATCAACTGATGTGATGGTGGAAGGTCAAGTAGGATCATAGACCCTTTGAAAAATTAATAGTATATTTTCAAAAATGTGTAGTTAATTTTTAAAGGATTATTATCGAAAATACTAAGTTGAACTTTGTAAGTTCTAATTAATGTATTAATGCAACACAAACCGTAAACAGGGGTTTGTTCTTTTCTTGTAGAAGATAAACCGTGTCTTTTTTCCTTGCAAGAAAGAGAGACTCATTCCTGTATTTTTTCCTTGATCTTAAAAGATATAATAAGAACAATAGAATGATCCTAATTCTAATAAGACTCATAGCAAAGTTACAAGTTTAAGTAGATTGTATTTCTTATTTTTCAAGTAGGCTTCAATATTCTTATTCGGTTTTGAAATCTTTAATCATATAAGACACTTTGATAACTAGGGAACTTGTTTCTATAGCTACCAAATGATACACCTCATGAGTTTTAATTAGAAAATGAAAAAATTACCGCAAAAGTGGTAAATGCAATAACTAACATTATTTATTTACTAGTAGTTGTTTCCTTTAACCCAATAAAGGTACTACACACCCTTGTGGTGAAGTAGAAAAATTAAGAAGGAATTACATGCCCATTTTTTCAAGTTAATAAATAGTATAGATGGCTAGTCTATCAATCTATAGAACTTGAACACACTTCCTTAGATATCTAAGTATTTTCTTACTAGTTCACGCAGCTCACATTAGCAATAACAGACATTCATGATAAGGAAAGATAATAAATTGCTACTTGTTTTCACTAGTGAAGGAACACTCATAATGTTATCTGATCTAGTGGGAGTAATGCATTTTATGAATAAAGATGACATACTTGAAATGTTGTCAATTTTAGTGGGGGCTATGAGCTTTTTACCTTATAGGCGTCTCATTTTATTTCTGGCCTATCTTGAAATAATAAATTACTTTCTAAGTGTGAAATATCTTCACTTAGTAAGAATCACTGCATATTATTTTTGATAACTGGTCGCCTTTCATATGACGCTTCCTGTTATGTTATCTATAACATAGTTATGCACGATTCCTTATATATTGAAAGAGTTCTATATACACTAAGTATATTGGTATGATTTGAGCTTGACTTAATTCTTATCTTATCTATTACATTGTCATATTTTCCATACAAATTTAAACGTAGTGTTGTTTTATGCATGATGTTGTGCCCTGACAAGTGGTTAACGATTAGTACTAGAGCTAACCAGGGGTGTTTGTATGTGTGTTTGGTTTATTTGTGGGTTATTTGTGGCTTATTTCCTTATTTCTAAACCACAACTCATTTCACTAGATAAAGACACGAAACTTGAATTTTTGACAACTAATCTATAAAAAGTTAATGTTCTTATGAATCTAAAACATGTTTAGAACAAGCTTGTTGTAAAAAGGTTAAACCTTTCATGTTAAAAATTGTTGTGCTAAGTGTTAAATGGTGCGTTTTTGGTTCATGTTTGTGCGAGTGTAAGAAACACATGGCTTGCGAGTTTTAATACTAAATAGACAAGAGGACGAAACAAGTCCCTTATTTTAAGAAAGCTTGTGAGCGTAGAGCTATGGAAGGTTTTACAAGTGTAGATTGTTTGGATGCTGCGATTGTAAACTGAAATGCCACTGAGTTTAGCCATGATAAAACTTGCGAGTATAGAATTGTACATGGCAGCAAGTTTAGAAGGTGTGAAACCCTCTTTCTGCAAGTTTGGGTTGTTGTACGTTTATAGCGAGTTTAGAAAAGGTTTAAAACTTACGAGTTTAGAAGTTAAAAACTTGGCAGTTTAGGACATGTTCTTTGCGAGTTTACTAAATATGTTACATCGAGTATAGACTGAAACCAGCGAGTCAAGATTTACAATTCTTGCGAGTTTAGATTGTGTACTTTCTTGCGAGTATAGAATCAATCTTTCTAGCGAGTTAGGGTTTGTATTCTTTGCTAGTTTAGGTTTACAAAGGTTACGAGTTTGGGTTTAAAAGGTACAGTGAGTAGTGTTTCAAGAAAACGATGAGTGTAGTTCATGTAGACAGCGAGTGTAGAACGCAACTTGGGAAGACAAGTTTGTAGCTTTTGGATACGGGTTAACTCGACAAATACCGAGTCAGGGTTACGTTTAGTATTAATATAAGCTCTAGCATTGTTATACATCTAGTATCCCTTAACTTTAAATATATTACATCGTTAGTCCTTATTACCATATATTTTCATCGTTAGTCCTCTGTTAATAATCAAATCACAACAACAGTTACAACTACTGTCACACCCCCAAAATATGGAGCATCAAAAAGGAAACTAGGGGCGTGACTTCATAAATATCTCAAACATAAAGTACAAGAGAACGACCACTAAATGGACGTTTTGAAAACATTACATCGTTGAATTAATTAAAAGGAACAAGTTTTTACATAATCGAAAATAATCAGAGTTAAAAACGGTAATCAAAATGGTGCTCATAACATCAACGAGTAAATTTAATAAAAGTTTCATGAAGTTAAGCCATGATTCATGCTGACTCCAATGAACTTTAATTAATCCTTACGAGTTAAGGTACCTGAGATAAACATGCTTAAAAGGTCAACAATAATGTTGGTGAGTTCATAGGTTTAAGTAAAAAAGTTAAGTATGGACCTCAAGGTTTAGTATAGCATGAAAATTGTAACACATACAATGATCACAAAAGGGGTTTACGATAGTACAAAGTTCATGACACTAAAGCTAAAAAATGTAATGCATCAAATATATGCCAAGTAAAGAGTCTACGTAGGTGTCCAACCCTAGAACACCTAATTTCCGACATGGTATAGGTCCATATTATCGGGACCACCAATACAAGTAAGTGCTACTTACCCGGAGGGGGATGTTAATCCCGATAGATCTATCTATAACACTCGCGCTAACATCACGTAAACAACAGTTCATAATAACGAGCAAAGTGGGCTATCAGTACTTAGACTAATTCATAAATATTTAAAAGTAATTACGTCCAAAGTAAAAACATAGCATGTATCTCACTCCGAGATTTAATAAAAGTATTTGTAAAACAAGTAAAAAGTGAGGATATGAAGCTCACCTTTAGCAAGAGGTGAATCGGGAATAATCAACAAACGAAGAATGAGTACGAGTGTCCTAAACGCGACCTAGATGAAATATAGTGCGTTTAGATGTTTGCAAACAATAGTGTAATGTTGCATATGTGATTTTTATAAAGTTATCATCACCCGAACGTTGTTTGCGTTTTAGTTATGTAAGTCAAAATGTGATCTCGTAAAAGACGTTTAGTTTTTAATAAGTTTCGACGCTAAAACAAAAGTTACTATTTTTACTAATCTTTAGAAATTTGGTACACTTTCCGTTTTCTAAATATTTCCGTTAAATTTTATAGCTCGCCTAAAATACACTAAGTTTCCTACCAAAAGTTTAGTTACCAATTTTTATTCATCATTATATTCATTACTGTTATTTTTAAGTCACCAACTTTAATAAATCATATCACGCTTACTTAATAATATTTTGGAAAGTTTCCGACGCACATAAAAAAAATATAAGTTATACTATATTAATTGTTAAGGATTTTATAGCTCATTCGGACTCGAAAACCACCAAAAACCTCATTTTTAGTTTCAAACAGCTCACATTATTAGCCAAATTTATGCGAAAAGTTTATAAAATCTCTAGATTTTAGTCCGACTTTAGAAGGGCGTAACTCCTTCGTTATAAGGATTCACGAGATGGTCAAAAGCGACATTTTAAGGAAAAATCTCATTCTACAAGTTTTCTCTTATAAGTTTTACCCGACTCAGACCTGAAATGGGTCAAAAACTTGAAAACGTAAGCTGGACAGAATGTGTTTAAAACAGTTTTGCTGGAAAAGTCACTAGTCTTTATCCGAACTTTATTTTGTTATATCTTACTCGTTTTAAGTCAGATTTTGATGAAATTTATATACATGCATTCACATTTAAATATACTATCATATTTTTAAAGTCTCGACTACTCAAAATAGATTGTACCATCTATTATCCGTCATAGAAAATTCAGACAGAACGTATATATTACCAAAAGTAAAAAGTGGAAATAGTAAGTATATCGTAAAAAATAGAAATCTAAAAATTGCCAGTTGTCACAACTACAACAACAAAGCAAACACAATACATCACACTGATGTGGGTTGTTGTATCACAAGAAGTTTTACAACTACCTAGGCAGTGCACCTAATCGTTGTAGTGTAGCATAGGCAAGACTCAGGGGTTTAATTTATCGTTCACACGGGGAATAGTGTTGGGAAGGCTCGAACAGAATGTAACTTAGGTCTAAGAGGTGAAAAAGGATTATTTTTGTATTTTTATATTTTTTTTGAAAGCAAGTAAAATCTCTGGTTTGAATGGGTTTGGTTTTAAGCTATTTAACTACTAATCTAATCTAATGTACTTATGGAAACTCGTATAGGTAAACCAACGTGTTCACTTAATCATGTACTACTCCTTAGTTTGCTCTTCGTAATCCTATTGCTTTGTCACACTTGTGATGTGATGTAATGTGTAAGTATTTTCTAATTCATGAACGAATTATACAAACCCGTCTTCTATATAATATTTTGTTAAGGCAACACACAAGTAAGGTAGCATGAAGACTATTATAATGCCCCTAAGAGTACAGTACATGCATTCAAATACTTAAAAGGTGATCAACCATATTAAGGTAAGGTAGTTTTAGGTGTTTATGGCATGTCATAAGCACTAGTTTTAGGTGTTTATCAAGCTGTGTTGCTTGAGGTTAATGTGGTATTTCAGCCACATTCCATTTGTACTTAACTATTTTGGTTTTATTATACTTTACCGGGGTAACCCTTTACCCAAAAAGTATGAAGACTGTCGCGTGGTATCCTTTCTACACAATCACATTTCCTTAGACGTCTTCACAAGCAATTAAGAAGCTAGTTTTCTAGAGCTAAAGCGCACACTCATCAACAAGAAGCAATATTAAAAGGATTTACAAACTAAGTTTCATGCAATCATAAGCAAACACTAATAAATCTAGCCTAACATGTTAAAGGAAAGTGAAGAACAACAATAAATCAAACAACAAGATATATTGAAAGATTAAAGGGATAGAAGATCTTCACTTGATTAAAACATGGAGTTATGGTGGATACAAGAGGGTTTGAGAACCCTAAATCGACCCTAAAACTGATATAAATCATTCCCAAAAAGTTACTCCCGAGTTCCACACTAAAACCCTAAATATTGAGTTTATATTTATAATAAAACAACCGTGACGGCGTCGCTTGTAAGTTGTGACGCCGTCACTACGTCGAATCTTCTTAGGGTTTCTTTAAGTAGGCTACTTCTGACACTGTCACTAGAAATTCAGACGTCGTCTCTTTGATGTTTTGAAGCCGTCACAAGGAATTGTGACGCCGTCTTTATCCACTGTATGGATTTTCTTCATCGAAATTGGTGTAGAGTTGTAATCTCGTCCGTTTCTTTCCAAAATGAGCCCAAGTCATGTGTATTTCCTCCAAATGCCTTTCAAGTGCTAAAAATACAAAAAGAAACAATTAAACACGTATTTAGAGCATATTTGCATGATTTAGGGGGTTAAATGACCCCGAAAAAGTGTATAAAATGACACCTCATCAAATACCCTTACACTTGGGATTTGCTTGTCCTAAAGTAATTGAGGTTTCCTACCTAGTTAATAGCAATATTTGGGGCATTTAACTTACTATTTAAAGATCATTTATGATACAACCAATTAGACCTCATAATTAAAAGCACGGAAATTATATACTAGCACCTCACATAAGTGTTTGAATTTTCTCTTTCTCTCAGGTGTATAATGAATTATAGCAATATGAGAAACGAAAAATTAACACTCATTACCTGTCATAGCATATAAATTAACATAGACATGATAAAGGATCAAAACCTCCACTGCGTGGCTCTAGGAAGGCATTAGAGACACAACAACAAACACAGCAACGACACAAGAAAAAGCATTAGTTAGAAGTATTAGAGATAAGTATTGTATTAAGGATCTACAAACTTAGGCAAATTCAAGGTGTTGTAATACAAATCGTTTGTCAAATCATTGTGTGTTCTTCTTGATACGGTTAACTAGTTTCCGCATAGTTGATAGTATTACATCAGTGTTTCATTGTTACTGACTTGGATTTATTCAAGGAAGTAACATCCTTTATAGGCTAAAGGCTTATTATACTAAGGTATATCGATCCTACAATACTGCCAAGGTATAACTAACAGTTCTAATAGAGTTAGTACTATCAGTACAAACTTAGTACTGCCAATGTTAGTTTATACTGCCAGAAGAAAAGTTAATACTGCTGATGTTTAATGCTGCTGCTTGGAGATAAGGATGCAAGGAGATAAATATGGAATGTATATCTTATATAGTTTAGGAAGATACATATATGTTTAGAATTGTAAAAGATCCTAAAAGATTTGTAGTTATCTTATAAAGGACTCCTTGTGGTGTATAAAAGGAGATCCTAAGTTAAGGTTTTATATATACAAAAGAGAAAGAATTTGTAGCTTCAAGGTTGTAAACCCTAGTACTAAGCAAGAGTACTCGTATTATTCATCATAATAATATTGAAGCATTTTGGTTATATTCTTTGTTCATTGTTGTTTACTATTTCATTGTTAATACTTATAGAGTATTAAAGTGTAGATTCCGCATACACTTTGATATACAAACAAAGTCTCTACTATTGTTATTTTGGATTCATCCAAGGTAACATACTCTTTACAAGGTAAAGAATCGATCAAGGTTTGGGATCAACAAGTGGTATCAGAGCCTGTGCTTTAAGAAACTTTGATCTAGAAGTAATGGAGTTAGAGAATACACAGAACAACACTTTGGCTAAGCTTCCCATGCTCAAACTTGGGGAGTATGAGATGTGGGAGATCAGGATTAAACAATATTTATAGATACAGGATTATGCTTTTTGGGAGGTCATAGAGAATGGGAATTCATTGGTACATGTACCTGTAACAACACCACCAGAGAGTGGTGCATCAACAACAAAGATGACTGTGCCTACTACTATTGAAGAAAAGACATGCAAGAAGAATGATGTAAAGGCAAGAAGTTTACTGCTCATGTCCCTGCCCAATGAACATCAACTTACCTTTAACCAGTATGATGATGCTCAATCGATGTTTATTGCAATTAAAGCTCGATTTGGAGGCAAAGAAGACACAGAAGGCTCTGTTGAAACAACAGTATGAAAACTTTAGTGCTTCAAGCTCAGAATCACTTGATTCTATCTTTAACAGGCTTTAAAAGCTTATTAGTAGACTTGCAATTTTGGGTATGGTTACTCCTCCAGAAGATCTAAATATAAATTTTTTAAGGAGCTTACCTTCTGAGTGGGATACACATGTTGTAGTTTGGATGAACAAACCTAATTTTGATACTATAGGTTTGGATGATCTGTACAACAATTTTAAAATTGTTGAACAGAAGGTTAAGAAATCTACTGGTGCAAGCAATGGTGATAAAAAATTGGCCTTTGTAACTACTTCAGGTTCAAACAGTACTAATAATATTAATACTTCTAACCCTAAAGTTAGTACTGCTACCACAAAGGATAATACTACCAGTACTGAAATTTGTACTACTAGCTTTAGTGATGCTACAGTATATGCCTTTCTATCTACTAAACCAAAAGGGTCTCAACTAGTTCATGAAGACCTTGAGCAACTTCATGATGATGATTTGGAAGAAATGGATTTGAAGTGGAATATGGCACTACTAAGCATGAGGGCAAGAAAGTTTTATCAGAGAACTGGAAGGAAAATCATCTTTGATGGAAGCAATACTGCTGGGTATGATAAATCAAAGGTAGAATGTTTCAACTGCCACAAGATGGGACATTTTGCCAGGGAATGCAGAGCACCTAAGAATAAAGACAACAGAAACTGGAGGTAGCTCAACAAAGACTGTAAATATTAAAGATACTTCTGAAAAGGCAATGTGTGCTATAGATGATGTTGGCTTTAATTGGAGTGACATAGCAGAGGAAGAAATTCAAACAAACATGGCACTTATGGCATTCTCAGATTCTGAGGTATATACTGATAAATCTTGTTCTAAAAATTGTCTAAAAAATTATGAAGCTCTTAAGAAATAGTATGATGATTTGCTTGTTAAATTAAATGATACTGAATTCAAAGCAACTACATATAAGAGAGGTTTAGCAACTTTAGAAGATCAAATTGTTAAATATAAAGAGCATGAAGTTCTTTTCTCTAAGGAAGTTGCTCTACTTAAAAGAAGTGTAGGTTGCAAAGAGTATGAATTAGGTCTACTTAGGACAAAGTTTGAAAAAGTTAAGCAAGAAAAAGATGGAATTGAATTTAAAATTGAGAAATTTGATAAGGCCTCAAAAGACTTAGATCAGTTATTAGAAAGTCAGATAATTGACAAAAGCAAGAAAGGCGTAGGGTATAATGTTGTCCCTCCACCCCATTCTTTGATTCTTAATAGGCCAACAAATCTAGACTTATCTTATTCAAGTCTTGATGAATTCAGAGAACATGAGGTTAATGAGAATGGTCCTAGGGATTCTGGTTTAAAGCCTACCATGGGTTGTGATAGAAAGTCAGATAATTCTAAGGAGAATACTGATGACTCTTTGGAACAACAACAAATGACTGACACTGAAACTAGTTCTGTTGAGTCTCCACTTAAGGTTGACAAAGATAGGAAAGAAAAGTTTTTCTATCCTGCTAATCATGTTGAGTCTGTCAAACCAATGACAAAGGAAAAACCAGTTAAACGGACAGTTAGATATGCTGAGATATACAGGTCACAAAGACCAAGAGGGAACAAAAGGAACTGGAATGGTCAAAAATCAAATCAGTTAGGATGTAACTTTGTATTCAATAACAAAGCATGTTTTATCTATGGAAGTTTTGATCATATTCAATACAATTGTCCTAACCAACAGAGGAAAAGAATAGTAAGTGGAAATTATTATAACAAAGAGGATCATGACTACTATTCTAGAACCTCTCACCCTAGTACACACAAACATATGACTCCAAGAGCAGTCTTGATGAAGTCTGGCCTAAAATCTTTTAATACTACTAGGCCTGTTAATACTGTTAGGTCTATAAATACTGCTAGACCTTTTAGTACCGTTAGGCCTATTTATACTGCTAGGCCTTTTTATACTGCTCACCCCAAACCAACAATTCATTGTGCTAGACCAATGACATATTTTCAAAATCAAGCACAATCAACTGTTCAAAGGACCTTTTATAAAAGAACAGCATTAACAAAAAGGTGTTTCAATCAAAGAGTTACTACTGCTAGGCCCAGAGTAGTTAATACTGCTAGGCTATTTAAAGCAACTTTTAATGCTGTCAGGGCAAATAGGTTTAATGCTGTTAAGCCCTCAGCATGTTGGGTTTGGAGACCCATCAAACCCAATGGTGCATCACTTGTTTTCAACAAATATAACTACATTGATGCACAAGGCAGATCCAAGTCAGTAATGGCTTGGGTCCTCAAAGGAAACTAAATTCCTAAGTTTTTATGTGCAGAGCAATTCACAACTTAATGATAAAGGCTTTGTTGATAGTGGATGCTCAAGGCACATGACTAGAAACATAGCCCATCTCTCAGACTTCAAAGAATTTGATGGAGGTTATGTTACTTTTGGTGGAGGAGCTTATGGTGGAAAGATTACTGGTAAAGGTACTCTTAAAACAGATAATCTTGATTTTGATGATGTATACTTTGTCAAGGAGTTAAAGTTCAATTTTTTTAGTGTCTCACAAATGTGTGACAAAAAGAATTATGTCCTTTTTACTGACACTGAATGTCTTGTCCTATCTCCTAATTTTAAGTTGCCTGATGAAAATCAGATACTTCTTAAAATTCCTAGACAGGATAACATGTACAGTTTTGATATGAAGAACATTGTTCCTAAAGAAAGTTTAACTTGTCTTGTTGTAAAGGCTACATCTGATGAATCAATGCTCTGGCATAGAAGGCTTGGTCACATAAATTTTAAGAATATTAATAAACTTGTCAAAGAAAATCTTGTAAGAGATCTGCCCTTCAAAAGATTTGAAAATGACTAAACATGTGTTGACTGTCTAAAAGGGAAGCAACACAGAGCCTCTTGTAAGACCAAGGCCTTTAATCCCATTACTAAGCCATTATTTATGCTGCATATGGATCTTTTTGGTCCAACTTTTATAAGTAGTCTAATGCATAAGAAGTATTGCTTAGTAGTCACTGATGATTACAGTAGGTTTTCATGGGTTTTCTTTTTAGCAACTAAGGATGAAACAAGTGAGATCCTTAAGAACTTTATCAAAGAAATAGAAAACCTAGTGGATAACAAAGTGAAAATAACCAGAAGTGATAATGGGACATAGTTTAAGAATAAAACCCAAAGTTTTATAAAATAAAAAGTACAAAAGGTAATTGGGGGGGGGCATGATTTTTTGTAGAAGGAAAAAAAAAAGGGTTTATTTTAGAGAGGGGGGGAATTAAAGTGTTAGCTAGGACTCGCCTCAAGCAAAAAAATGGCGGTTTGTCGAGGTGGATGAAAGAAATTTGTAACACACTTGCTAGAAAAACAGGCTGCTAGAACCATGTTAGCTGACTCTAAATTACCTACCGCATTTTGGGCAGAAGCAGTTTCTACTGCTTGCTATGTACAGAATAGGGTCTTAATAGTCAAGCCTCATAACAAGACTCCTTATGAACTCTTTAGAGGTTTTAAACCAGCTATAGGCTTCATGAAACCATTTGGATGTCATGTTACTATTCTCAATACCTTAGATTCTTTAGGCAAGTTTGATGGAAAAAGTGATGAAGGTTTCTTTGTTGGATATTCCTTAAGTTGTAAAGCTTTTAGGGTATACAACACTAGAACTAAAAAGGTTCAGGAAAACTTACATATTAGGTTTTTAGAGAATAAGCCAATGATAGAAGGAAATGGTCCAAAGTGGCTGTTTGATATTGATTCTCTAACCCAATCAATGAATTATGTACCAGTGGTTGCAGGAACTTTTTCTAATGACTCTGCAGGTATACAAGGAGTTTTTGATTCTAGTACATCTTCTCAGCAAGATCAAGTTAATCAAGATTGCCTTGTGATGCCAATTTAGAAGGTTGCTTTATATTTTAATTTACATTTCCAAACTACTAGTGATGCTGAACCAAGATCTGCTGCTGATGATCAAACAAAAGATAAAGATGGGTCACATGATGAGAATGATGATACAGAGAAGTCTAATGATGATAGTAGTCTTAAGGATGATACTGCTGATCAACAAGTTAATACTGCCAGTCCATAAGTTAATACTGGTAGTAGAGAAGTGAGTATTGCTTTCCCTGAAGTTAATATTGCTCCCCCTGAAGACTTGGTAGGACCTAGTCATGCATTTGAAGACACACAAGTGGAGTCCTTCAATGATCATAATGACCAAGAAGTTGAATTGGGGAAAATACCACACTCTTATGCAGTTCCTACCACTCCTAACATAAGAATTCACAAAGATTACCCAGTTGAACATGTGATTGGTGATATACAGTCATCTATTCAAATAAGAAGAATGATAACTTCTTACTCTAAACAAGGATTTCTTAGTGCTATATATAAAGGGAAGTCTCATTAGGATCTTTATACTTGTCTTTTTGCTTGTTTCTTCTCACAGGAAGAACCAAAAAGAATTTATAAAGCTCTTAGTGATCTAGCATAGGTAGAAGCAATGCAGGAGGAACTCTTACAGTTTAAACTTCAAAAGGTCTGGATTCTTGTGGATTTACCTAAAGGTCATAGAGCTTTTGGTACAAAATGGGTATACAAAAATAAGAAAGATGAAAGAGGAATTGTCATCAAAAACAAAGCAAGACTTGTTGCTCAAGTATATACTTAAGAAGAGGGCATAGACTATGATGAAGTCTTTGCTCCTGTGGCTAGAATTATGGCAATAAGAATGTTCTTAGCTTATGCTTCCTATATGGGGTTTATTGTCTATCAAATGGATGTAAAAGGTGCTTTCCTTTATGGTCAGATACAAGAGGAGGTGTATGTGTGTCAACCTCCAGGTTTTGAAGATCCTGACCATCTTGAAAAAGTCTATAAGGTTGTGAAAGCATTGTATGGACTGCATCAAGCACCAAGAGCTTGGTATGACACTTTGGCCAATTATCTTTTGAGCAATGGTTTTCAAAGAGGAAAGATTGACCAAACATTATTCATCAAGAGACAAAAGGGACATATCTTGCTTTTTCAAATATATGTAGATGACATTATCTTTGGATCTACAAAGAAGGAATTATGTGATGAGTTTGAGAAGCTTATCAAAGATAAATTTCAAATGAGTTCTATGGGAGAACTTACCTTCTTTTTGAGATTACAGATCTAACAGAAGAAGAAAGGCATATTTATCATCCAAGATAAATATGTAAATGAGATTTTGAGAAAGTACAACTACATAGATGTGAAGTCTGCCTCTACTCCAATAGATCTGGAAAAGCCAATTGTTCAAGATAGAGATGCTGCTGATGTTGATGAACATCTTTATAGATCTATGATTGGATCTTTAATGTACCTTATAGCATCCAGGCCAGATATTATGTTTGCAGTCTGTGCATGTGCCAGGTTTCAAGTCTCTGCAAAGACATCCCATCTTTTAGCAGTCAAGAGAATCTTTAGATACCTTAAAGGAAAACCAACTTTAGGACTTTGGTATTCTAAGGATTCCTCATTGGAATTAGTTGCTTACACTGACAGTGACTATGCTGGAGCTACTCAAGATAGGAAGTCAACCACTGGAGGTTGTTAGTTTTTAGGAAATAGGCTGATCTCTTGGCAATGCAAGAAACAAACTGTAGTTGCCACTTCTACAATTGAGGCTGAATATATGGCTGCTGCAAGTTGTTGTGGACAGGTTCTCTGGATACAAAACCAACTGCTGGACTGTGGGTACAATTTCATGAATACTGTTATTTATATTGACAATAATAGTACTATATGCATTATAGAAAATCCTGTTCAACATTCCAAAACAAAACATATAGAGATTAGGCATCATTTTATAAGAGACTGCAATTCTAAAAAGTTAATTCAAATGGCTAAAATTAACTCTGAACATAATGTGGCAGATCTTTTTATAAAAGGTTTTGATGCTGGTAGATTTTAGCACTTGGTCTCAAGTATTGGAATGCTAAATCCCTAATGCATATATCTCTTGTTTTTGTAAAGTTTGTTAAATATTAGTACTGTTAAGTCTTTGTAAATTAATACTGCTAGTTATAATTAGTACTGCTAGTTACATTTAAGACTGTTTGACAAAACTGGTACTTATAGTTAGTACTGCTAGTTATTTCTATGGCTCATTGTTAATCCTGTTAGTCAAACTTAATACTGCTAAACAAGAAAAATGGTTGGGATTATGTTTTTCTTGGTTTTGAGCTAACTCTTTTAGGATAAACAATGAAGTGTGGTTGGATATACTAATTAAATTTGTGGAATTGGTTACTCAATGATGCATTATTTGAGGGCAGGAATGTTGTTTCTGCTGAATGTTCTTTGAGTGTTGGTTTTAACACCACACAACAAATGGTCATCAGTTCACCATGCCTTATAGACATTAAGAATTGACTAGTCAAGAGCAAACGGCTCCTGGTAAAGACTTCTCAAATTCGTTGATAGTTGATATTTTACTCAAAACTATATGGTTATTAATGCACCATGTTTTACAATGAAGCATTGGCTAGTCCAAAGCAAACGGCTTTTGGTAAAGACTACTCAAATCCATTGATGGCTGATAGTTTGCCAAAAACTATATCCTATGTGTTTTTTGTGAGCTAAAATAATAGAGAGAATTGGTGAGATAAAAAACAGACAAAGAGATGTGTGAAAAACAAATAGAGTGAAAAAGTGAGTTAAAAGAATTGAGAGATTATATGTGAGATTAAAAACAGAAAGAAAGATTATGTGAAGCTATTTTTGGATGATACAACAAGCTTGGAGTTTGTACTGCTTTTGTTGGAGAAGTGAATACTGCTAGGCTTATTTTAGTACTGCTAGACCAAATTCAGTACTGCTGGATGACCGTTAGCACTGTTTGCGTCCTAACAGACTTTCATTTATTAAAAGAACCGTTAAGACATTTCCGCCAAATACCTAAGATATAGGGTTTGACTAATTGGACTTTCGTGATCTTTCTATAAATTTGCTTGATTTACTCACGATAAAATCAATTTCCTTAAGTCGGTCAAACCATATCTCTAAGTTTTCTCTAAATAATCTCAATTAACTTTCCTCAACCTTCATACTTTCATAAACGATCATATCCCACACAGTTATTCATCTTTTTACTCATGGCCAATTTGGAATTTTGTGTTAAGCACAATATGGTTGCATTCTTAGAAAAGTCTGCAGGGAGTGATGGATTTCATCAAGTTATTAATTTCCTAAATCGAAGTCATATCAGCTATGCTCTCACTAAGAAGCCAAAAGTCTTTATCTCCTTCATCAAACAATTTTGGAACACTGCTGAAGCTTCTACTGATACTGATGGGGAGGTAACAATCACTGCTACCATTGATGGCCAATCCAAGACTATCACCGAGGAATCCTTAAGAAGACATCTCAAGTTGGAAGATCCAACAAATTCAGATAAGTTAACCTTTCAGAAGGGTATTTTCTCACCTCAATGGAGGTTTCTTATACATATTATTCTTCATTATCTTAGCCCTAAGAAGACTGCTTGGGAGCAGTTTAGTAGTAACATAGCTACTGCTCTTATCTGTTTAGCAACCAATAGGAAATACAACTTCTCCAGGTTGATTGTGACAAACATAGGTAGCCCCCATAAGTTTCTAATGTATCTTAGGTTTATTCAAATTTGCCTAGATATGCAGAAGAAACAGCTTTAGACACACACAAGAACATATCTTGTACCCTCCCTTAATAACAAGGTTTTTAGCAACATGAGGAGGCCTACCAAAGGATATACAGGGGTAGAAGTTGAGTTATTTCCTGCTATGATTACTATTCCTACACCTGAAACTTCACCTACACCTTTATCTTCACCATCCAGGATCACATCATCACCATCATAAACATCTGAACCTCAACCTTCACCTGCTGCGGAGGACCCTGTTCCATCACCCAATGAATCACCTCTCCATGTTGTTCACTCACATGGAAGTGATGAGGGTAGCTTGAAACTAAATGAATTGACGAATTTGGTTACCAAACTATCTGAGAGAATTAGAGTCTTAGAGGATGATTTAAAGAAGACAAAGCAAACTTACAGTTCTACTTTCACTAAGCTCATTCTCAGGGTTAAGAAGTTAGAGACTACAGTCAAGACTGGGAAAGCAAGGAAAAGAGCTAGGGTTGTGCTTTTAGAAGATGAAGAAGATGATTCTTCCAAACAGGGGAGGAAGATATCTGACATAGATGAAGACCCTAATACCTACTTTGCTCAAGATGATGAAGTTGTTCATGATCAAGATACTGCTGAAGAAGGACAACCAGAAGATAGTACTGCTGGTATTACAGTTAGTACTGCTCCTATAAATATTAGTACTGCCAGAGAAACTCGTAGTACTGCTGGTAGAGTTGTATATGGCAGAAGGAGTAAAGAGGCAAGGAAGGATAAAGGCAAAGCAATCATGACTGAACCAGAACCTGAGAAAAAGTCCAAGAAGTTATTGGAACAAGAGAGACTAGGTCTAGAAGAAGCTATCAGATTGCAAAAACAAGTTGATGAAGAGGAAAAAGCATAAATTGCAAGGGATGAAGAGATAGCAAGACAACTTTTAGCACTGGATGAAGAAAGAGTTACAACTGAAACTAAGACAACTAAGGATATTGATTGGAATGATCCTTCAGTTCAAAGGTATTGGGATATGAAGAATAAACCAAAGTCAGAAGCTCAAGCAAGGAAGAACATGATTGTATACTTGAAGAATCAAAGTAATTACAAGATAAAAGACTTTTATGGAATGAGTTATGATGAGATTAGACCAATTTTTGAAAAGATTTGGGATTTTAATCATAATTTTGCGTCTATGGGTTTGGAGATTGAAAAGGAAAAGAGATTGAAAGGAAAAAGTCAAGAGAAGCCTGCTGAGACTCAAGAGATTGAAATAGAACAAATTGAGAATGATACTACAGGAAAGAGGAAGAAATCTCTTCCTCGAAAAAGAACAAGAAGTACTACAAAGAAACAAAAGGCGGAACTAGATGATGAGAAGGAAGATCTCAAAGTTATTTAGACATAGTTCCAAGAGAAGATGTTGTTGTAGATGTTGATTCTCTCTCTACAAAGTATCCAAGTAGATTGGAAGACTTACATTTTGTCAGAAACTTTCATGTATTATAAAATCATCAGAGGAGATGGAAGCTCGAAGAACTACAAGATGTTGAGTGAGATGCTGGATGATTTTGATAGATAAGATGTTGTGGATTTATACAGGCTGGTCAAAGAAAGGTATAGTTCCTCAAAACCAGAAGGTTATAATTTAATGATTTGGGGAGATATTTGAGCCTGATGAGGAAAGTGAAATATGGAAGAATCAGCATGAGTATAATTTGGTAAATTGGAGTTTATATGATTTTTGTAGAGTTCACATTCTGCTGATGCAAAATAGAATAGCCATACATATGCTTACAGAAAAGAAGTATCCTCTAAGTCAAGAAATGATATCAAAAATGTTAAGTAAAAGATTAGAGGTTGATCATGAGAGTACATAAGCATATGATCTATTAAGGTTCATCATATCACAAGTGCAGAAGTAGATGAGTGTTTGAAAGAATCATCATCAGAAGACAAGAAGATTTAATCTAGAAGAAACTTTAGATTTAAAGGTAAATCACAAGTTTAGGGGAGGATTGTTGGGAATAAATCTTCACAAGAGCTAAATACTGCGAAGGTATAACTAACAGTTCTAATAGAGTTAGTACTGCCAGTGTTAGTTTATACTACCAGAAGAAAAGTTAATACTGTTGATGTTTAATGCTGCTGCTTGGAGATAAGGATGCAAGGAGATAAATATGGAATGTATATCTTATATAGTTTAGGAAGATACCTATATGTTTAGAATTGTAAAAGATCCTAAAAGATTTGTAGTTATCTTGTAAAAGACTCCTTGTGGTGTATAAAAGGAGATCCTAGGTTAAGGTTTTATATATAAAAAAGAGAAAGAATTTGTAGCTTCAAGGTTGTAAACCCTAGTACTAAGCAAGAGTACTCGTATTATTCATCATAATAATATTGAAGCATTTTGGTTATATTCTTTGTTCATTGTTGTTTACTGTTTCATTGTTAATACTTCTAGAGTATTAAAGTGTACATTCCGCATACACTTTGATATACAAACAAAGTCTCTACTATTGTTATTTTGGATTCATCCAAGGTAACATACTCTTTACAAGGTAAGGAATCGATCAAGGTTTGGGATCAACAACCTCAAAAAGGTTAGACGGGTCTTTTGGTACCTTAAGAATACCATTAACATGGGTTTATGGTATCCGAAGGACACCGATTTCAAACTAACCGCTTTTTCAGATTCGGATCATGCGGGCTATCTCGATTTATGTTAAAGCACATATGGTGGCATATAATTTCTAGGTGGTGATAAGCTAGTCAGTTGGTCATGAAAGAAGCAGGACTGCACTTTAATTTCTTCAGCAGAAGCCAAGTATGTGTCTCTATCTGCTTGTTGTGCTCAAGTTCTCTGGATGCGAACTCAGCTTACAGATTATGGCTTCCACTTTGATAAAATACCCATGTACTGTGACTCAAAAGCAGCCATAGCCTTCTCGTGCAATCCAGTCCAGCATTTACGTGCCAAGCACATTGATGTCAGATCTCACTTCATAAAGGAACAAGTTGAAAAGGGTATAGTTGAATTATTCTTTTTCGAAACTGAATACCAGTTAGCTGACCCGTTTAATAAAGCCTTACCCAAAGATAGGTTTAAGTATCTCGTCAGATGATTCGGTATGAGATGTTTGACTCCAGATGAACTGGAGGTTTTCATAAACGAATCTGGTTGATACCAATCAAACATCGATTTGTAAATATTTTTATTTTTCTCTTTATTTTGATTTATAAATATTTTTGATAAACAAAATACAAAAATATAAAACCAACAAAAAGAAAATACAAAAATATAATCTAGAAAAACAAAATATAAAATCAGAAAATTTTCACAATACCAAAAAGAATCTTCTCGACATGTCTCTTGGAATCGATAACATTTACGTACCTAGAAATGTTGATTTATATTGACACGGGATTGTAAATGCAGTTTGAGAAAGAGTTCAAACGTTTCAAAACATGTCATTTCTAATTTTCTTGATGACTTATGTGCATTTCAGTACATAACTCGGAACTCAATGTAAGGAAAGTGTATCCCAGAAGATAACTTATCCTATCTACGAGAAAGTTAAATTTCTCGGGTCTTGAGCTCGTATTCAAAACATCCAAAGTTTTGAGCTCATGACAATAGCTTATAGTTATATCAGACTGTAACTCGGACCCGAATGTAATAGGGAAGTGCATGTTTAAGTGCGCTTACTCTAAAAATAAAAGAGAAGTCTTCTATTATGTGATTTTTCAAAATCGTTGAAAACAATTTTTCGAGAAAACTTTAAATGTCAAATCATTTGCATAACAAGTGGTGTCTTTTAAAATTATGTGTTCAACACTCCCTCCTCACATACTTTTCCAAAATTGTGGTATCAATTTTGTCAAAAATGTTATATTTATATGGATCAATTTTTGAGGGGGGGCTTTTAAAAACTAAAGCCTTTAATGTTTTTTTTTTGGTACATCTCATAAATGTTAATTTTATGTATCCAAAAACATATCGTAAAATTAAAATGTGGAAATTATAATGTCAATTAATAATTTACATTGTTCACTAAGGCATCTCACTCCGTCTTTAACATATTTGCGGTGTCATATCATTTTTTCCTTGTAATATCAAGTTTTTTTTTTAAAATTAGTGGTATCCCACATACTGTGTTGAAGAGGAGTTATCAGAAAAATGAATTCATGCAATATCGTGGAATAATTTTTCTCCCCATGGAATCTTTCATGTCATAAATTTTAATCAATCGGTATTTCCAATACTAAGAGATTTATTATATTAAATAAGGAGAGAAAATGTGATTAAAATGTAATATTGAAGAAGGTGATCTTTAAGACTCTAACTGCACAACTTCTACCCACATGTGCGAAATAATTTTGAATCTCGATGCACATGTATAGGGGGGTATTTCAAAATGTCTGTATCAAAGGTTTTTTTGTTCGATCTATATACCCAACAACCATTTAATCTCACGACATCGATGAAGTCATAAGGTGGTTAAGGTTAGGTATAAGTTGTTAGACGTGGTTTTATGTAAAGTGATGGTCATCATTATTCCCGAGCCTTGTATAGGAAAATGTAGTTTCTAGGAATTCTATAAGATAATTGGGCATAAGTTACGGGCTTAAAGTCCATTAGTTATCAAGCCCGACCTATGGAAGCCTATCCAAAGCCCATGGCCGGCCATAAGACAAGTATATAAAGCCATCTCCAAGTGTAGAGAGGGTGTTGCTCATTTTCTATCTATGTGAAGTAACAATTTTCTCGCTAGTTCTTTCTCTCTTTAAACATCTGTCTCTCTCTCTCTAGAATTTTGTGTATGTGTATATGAGCGATAAGGATAACATGTGGTATCAAAAGTTCAAGGTTGTTTAGTGTTCGTGGTTTGCATATTCAAGCTTATTTCGTCCTTGTGTTTGTTCTTTAATCTTAGTGGTTCTTGTACTTTTCTTGTTTTTGCTCATTCAAACCCTAAAAGCCTCGTCCTTTCTTGATTTACTCTAGAAATAATTTTTTGTTTTGGAATTCGTGGCTTATTTCATGGTAAAATAGCTTATTTTGTGGGTTTCTAGCTTATTTTCATGGCTTTTTAGTTCTTAATAGCAGTTTGGAGAAGGTAGGACAACCCTGTTTTGTTTTTTAGTTGTCTTTGAGCTAAAAAACAAAAGGTACACTGACATCGATTTGTCAGTGGTCCCAGCGGTTTGTCACAGCGGTTTGCCATAGCAGTTTAGAAACAACGGTTTTATAGGTTCACAATGGTTTACACCTTATAGCGGTTTGTCTAAAATGGAACTATAGCGGTTTGAAAACTGGACAGCGGTTTGCTTAATATTTAGTCAATAGCGGTTTAGTATTTCTAGTCAACAGCGGTTTGGTTTTGTCACAACGATTTGATATTTTAGGTCTGACAGTGGTTTGCATTTGACAGCGGTTAGTTGTTTCATAGCAGTTTGCCATTTCGTAGCGGTTTGCCATTTCGCAGCGGTTTACCATTTTACCAGCAGTTTACCATATTGACAGCGGTTTGCCCAAAATTTCTACTTTGTACGGTTTATGACACCGAAAAAGACTTGACAAATTTTCATGACATACAAGTTTGGACAACTACTAATCAAGGACATTTAATTTTCACTTGGACTTAAAAGACAATTACTTCTATATCAACAAACCTTAATTACACAATTACTTATTCATGGTTTCTTCTTGATTTTGTGAAATCCTGTGAATTTCCAAGGACTTCATCACTTTAACTTCAATCAAAAGCAAATCAAAACCACTTATCACTAAAATGATCCTACCTTATCATTTCACATCACTTTTGCATTGTCAACTCAACAAGACATTTATGCTGCTGGTTTTGAAAACCATCCACCTATGCTTAAAAAAGACAACTATGTTCCATTGTCTTCTCGTTTTCTTCATTATGCAAAGAGTAAACGAAATGGAAATCTAATCTACAACTTCATTATGAATGGTCCAAATGTCAGACGAATGATTCCTGAAGCAGGTGATCCAGACTGTGAATTTCTTGTTGCTAAAACCTTTCATGAGCAGTCTGATGATGAACTTATTAAAAAGGAACTAAAGCAAATAGAAGCTGATGATCAAGCCATTCAGATTATTCTCATGGGTCTTCCTGAAGACATCTGTGTTGTTGTTGATAGTTGTGAAACTACTCAGGAAATCTGGTTACGTGTTCAGCAAATGATGAAAGGTTCTAATATTAGGGAGCATAAACAGAAATGATAAGGAGTTTGGAAGACAAAGAAACCCAAGTACCTATAGCAGCCAAGAAATTATCAAACGAGGTAACATTATCTTTGACAAACAAAGTAGGCTCCCAAACATATAAATACCCTCAGAGTTACCTAAAGAAGAACTAAGAGCATAATCAAAAGAAGAATTACCCCCACAACATCTTAATAGTAACCAACCCCATGCTCTATGATTGTGTAAATATAGGCATGATCATGCTTAAAAGGGATTGAAGAATTCTTGCGATAGTTGCTGGGTTGCCAAGTCTCGGATAACCTATGTTAACACAAATGGAAACACTACGTTAAGTGAAGTGCAGGGGGTTTCCCTACGAATCACCTCTAGCGTGAGAGTAAGTATGTGCTTTGTAGCGTAAAGTAAGGTAAAATGAGTGTGTATGAAAGGTGTTGCATACCTGGAGACCTGACCATCTCTTTATAGGTGTGAAAATATGATAGACGAGGCCTAGCACAAAAACCGGTAAATATGGGGGTGTCCCATGATTTAAGGGTGATTGCAGGAACTGTGTACCACGATCTTTGCCTTGGCGGGAAAGCCTTGGAAGGGAGGGAGAACATGGGTTTTGACTTAGCAAGACCTTTTCCCTAGTTTCGTCGAAGACCTCCCACGAAGGGTGTAGGCCTTCGCGTGGTGGATTCCCATGCTGGTAATCATCTCGAAGATGATTTTACGCCACTCGAAACTATTCGAAGATCTTATAATGTAATTAGGGAGAGGATCCCATTTGAGCTCGAAGGGGAGACCTTCGAGCCAGAGACGAGGGTACGTCATCACTCTCCATTTTAGTTCTCTAAAGAGATACAAAATTAACATGATTTTTCATACACAACTCCTTTACCCACCCTTTTTTTGGCCTTATGACCAAGTCCTTGAATGTTTAAGGACAAAAATTCATTTGACAACATTGCATTCTCCTTGTGAGCCGATAATGACTTTAATGTTCCACATACACCCTTCCATATTATAACACATAGTTTATCCTACCTTAACTAACTCATTCATCAATTGCAAGATTGAACCGCCTGTGTGAACCCTCTTCGAACAAACACAATTATTCGATGAAAGTTTTCCTTTGGGAATAGACTCTTCAAGCTTCTTTGAAGTAGAATTAACATGCTCATTTACATCACTACTTGTATCCCCCTTTATCATTTTGTTCAATTCCTCCACGTTAATCATACTTGGTATAAAACCAGGTGGATATTTTAAGTCGTCGCCACTATCCTTTCTCTTGTTCAGGATATCATATAAATTAAAAGGTTCTCCGATAGAACTTTGTCCTTATCAGGCATTATATTGTTATGGTTGTTATCATAAACTAAGTTTTTTTGTGCATACAACTTGATTCAAAGACCCTCTCAACATCATTATCTGTTGTGACATTATCTCCAGACTGTGGCCCGTCGTCTTTTGCATCTTCTTCATCACCAAATGGCTCACTTTCATAAGAATCATTACAAATAAACAGATCCTAGGCTTCTAATTCCTTTGCACGAACCTAATACACTAGACCTTCCAGAATGACTTTAAAACGTTCATTAATTATCTCGTTAAGCTTAGTTTTCACACATAAATGCTTACAAAATAGAGATTTTCCAGCTAAATCCTCCCATTCAACAAGGTCATCCCATTTAAATGCCACTTTAGCAAATGTATTACGGGTCCACACTTTTAGTGGCAAACCTTCGAGAGAAATTCAAAAGACTCTCTCATCACTAACGAAAGAGTTACAAGCTGGTTTCAGAGAGGAGAACTACGACTCCACACATGTATGATTCAAAAGTTTCTCCTTGGCAGAGATAGAGACCGTCTCAATAAGTGAGTGACAAGTTTTGAAAACCCTCATTTTTTAGAATAACATATAGATTAGGAATGGTTGTGATATCTTTTACTTTACCCTTAAGAGACAAGCTAAAATCTCTATCCGAAATACATGAGTCATCAAGAATCAAAGATGGAAGCACCTGATCAGACATGACGTTATTCATTTTGCCTGATTTAAGAATAAAGACATAAGAACCTTGTGAATTCCTTTCATTAACATTGGAGGGGTGAGAAGGAGCAGTAAGTTTATGTTCTCTATGAAAACGAGAAACATTTACATGAAGATGGAAGCGCCCAATCCAAATGGTGCACAAGTTCGCAACAAGTCGATCAATATTATCAACCTTAATAAACTAGACAAAAGCAAATTGCTTACCTACTTTTGATTTCTTATAAGGAATGAAAGCATCCACAACGAATCTATAATCATTATACGCCTGCCAAAGATCATGAGCCGTAATGTGATCAGGGAAGTTAGTCATGAAAATTGATTGAGAGATTAATCGGGTTTGATCCACCTTAGATCTATAAGACTTCCCAATTTCCATCCTCATAATCAATAATTAAATTGAAAACCAAGAAATAGAAAACAAAATCCTAGGAAAGGAAACCCCAAATCGAATTAGGGCTTAAAAGAAGAACACCAATGAATAAAAGGGAACTAAAAAGCAGATCTAACAAAACACAACAAACGAACCCTAAAACATCAAATCAATCCCTATGGTTCCAAAGCAAGCAAACCTGTAAGAAACTTCATTATGGGAGATCATCATGACGTGATAACACTCACGATAACAAGGCCTTAGCAAGTACGTTACATATGGAAGGTAGTAGATCGGAAGAAGTTAGGGATCTTGATGGGAGCTATGTTTCGCCAGAGTGAAAAAGGTTTTGTTATTTCATCATCTTGTTAATAGGCTACAAATTTGATTTAGGGAAAATGATATCTTCAAGTTTATTGGTGAGACAACAACTTATTTGTGGGTAACAAGTGATATGATCAAAGAAAGAAAGGATTAAGGTTACGAAAGAATGCAAAAATTAGTTTACAAGAGGATGGATTGAAATGTGTGAAAGAGCTACTATTTATAGGCAACCAAGAGTTGGATACGATCCTACGACAGACCCACATACCCCATATCAATAAGGGGTTCATCCACCATTAAGGGGTCCATCTCCTGACTCAATCTCTTATTTATCTTTTGTGGCTTTCAAATCTTATTAAATCTTTCCTGATCTTGCTAGACTATGCTTCTAGAAGACTAATCGTTCTTAACATAAAAATAGAAAGATTTTGGAATATTTTGGAAGATCACATTTGATCTTGTATGATATTTTCTCAAAGAAAAAATTCCTTCCATATTTAATAAAACTTTTATTTAGGGTTGGTGGCATGTAATAGCAACGTACTTTCTCATTTGTTCAATTATCATATATGAACCCAAAAGAATACCACAATACCCATCCAACTTTCAAATTCTATTTAATTATCATATGTTTGAAATTCATCTATTGCACCGTTAGTCTTTTTGACTAACTATCGTTTGTAATTAACTTAAAAATATGTTTCCTTTTTATTTTCTAATTATCTTTCAAATTTTCTTTTTATTTAAGGTTTTTCGATTTTCTATAAACGCTTTTATTCGTTGTTATATACCCCTTTACACGTTTCTAAAAATGACTTTATCCATTTTTATATATAATTTCATACGTTTTTATACGCTTTTATATACGTATTTATATCCGTTTTAATATATGTTTTATATGTTTTTATATAAAAATGGATTCAAACGTATGTAAACACGTATATAAAAAAGGATAAGAACGTGTATAAAAACGTATATATAAAAGCGTATATACGTGTTTATATAAAAACATATAAAAACATATAAAAATAAATTTAAAAACGTATAAAGTTGTTTTTAAAAACGTATAAAAGAGTGTATAAACACGAATAAAAACGTTTCTACAAAATCAGAAAAATTTAAATATTTTTTTTAAATAATTTGAAAAAAAAAGAAAACATATTTTTGAGTTAATTACAAACAGTCGTTAGTCAAAATGACTAACGGTGCAAGAGATGACTATAAAACATACGATAATTTAACAAAATTTGAAAGTTTGATGGGTATTGTGGTATTTTTTTTGTGTTTCATATTTGATATGAAATAAATAGAAAAGTACGTTGCCATTACATGTCATTGACTCTTTTATTTAAACAATAGTTAATTTGTAAATAAACTTTCTTTTGTAAAAATACATTAAAATGTAATGTGTAAGATGATTTTTTTTGTAACATTTAAAATGTAATGTGTGAAATGGAAAAATACTTCTTTGATAAGTTTAATATCCATTATTCATACCTTAAGTGGTTTAATACTGATAACATCAAATATTTGATACTTTTTAGTGTCAATTTTCCTCTAAAAATACTTGTAATTATCTTAGAGAAAACTACAATTTTGGTCCACTATCTTTACCGGATATAACACTTTTGGTCCATTTTTAAAAAAATTTGCGGGTTTAAGCCAAAACCCGAGTATCCATTTCACATTTGAGCCAAATCTAACAATTTTGGTTCACATTTGAGCCAAAACCCGAGTATCCATTTCACATTTGAGCCAAATCAGATTTAACGAAATTGTTAGATTTGGATAAAATGTGAAATGGATACTCGGGTTTTGGCTTAAACCCGCAAATTTTTAAAAAAATGGACTAAAAGTGTTATACCCGGTAAAGATAGTGGATCAAAATTGTAGTTTTCTCTTAAATCAATCAGAAATAAGATGTTTCTAGATATACTTATACTTGTATAGTTAACAAGCAAGATTACCGCGCGTTGCTGAGGGCGTTAATTTTTCGCGCGCTATTGCGGGACACAATTTTTTTTTTGTATTTTGTGTGGGTTTATTTTTTCGGTCTTTATAGCATTATTTTTTTATTTTATTTTTTTTTTCTTGTGCGAATTTATTTTCACGGTCTCATGTTTAATAGTTTTGTTTTTTTTATAGAGCAAAGTGCAAAAATCATCCCTGTGCTCTTTCGATAGTCGGGTTTACATCCCTCCGTTAAAAAAAGACTAGTAAACAT